>JAFVLL020036268.1:0-27500 GCA_021397915.2 Tor tambroides | reverse complement strand
CTGTTTTAGGTTCTGTGGACTGTGTTTTATGTTTTTATTTTATTATTATGATAATCAAAAACAGTGGTATTCAAGAAATGCATAAAACATTTTAATATTTATGTAATCAAATTAAATGTGAACAACTTGACATTTTTGGCAATCAAAGTGCTGCACAACAGAGAATTACAGTGTAAATTAAAACCGCATCATTGCTATTATTACTTTGAAAAGTAAATTCTACTGTGCAATCATAATATATTTCCGTCATAATTTCTTCAAATGAATCAGAACTTTTTGACGGGTTGTATTGAAGACCGGTGAGTTTCTGTGTGAGCTGGATGAGTCTTATCTAATGAAATGCTGCTGAAATGAGTCTCAGAGCAGCTCTGGAGATGAAGTTCATGTGTTCATGTCTCATTTATCCTAGTAAAAAAACTAATAGATTTAAAATGCATTCATTTTATACTAAGTATAGTTCAAGTCTATTAACATAATTACTAACATATCGCTCGAGGCTTACTGATATAATAATTATAATTAAATTTATTTGGAGTACTACTTGTGCACAATGCACATTTCCTAATATTAAGCCTAAAATACATTTTAATGTCACTATATATATATCTATCACTAAATAATATCGGTCTTTAAATGCCAGATATTTAAATTGTACCTGAAGCATACTTGCAATAGTTGCACTTTAGCACAATCAAGTATACTTCAGTATATCTTTAGTCAGACTTCAGCACAATTAAAGTGCATTAAGTACAAAATTAGTCGTTCCAATTTAACAGACTTTAAATATTCTAGTTTGCTATACTAACAACATAAATGCAGGGTATTTTTATTAACTGCGTAATATGTATATGTATTTGTAGTAGACTTAGCATGAAATAAATGTATTTTAGATACATTTTAGCATATTTATTTTTTTACTAGGGTAGTGAGGTGACATGTTTCATGTGCTTCAGTTTGTGTAGTAGATCAAACTGCATCGCTCATTCACACAGAACATGCAGATTTCATATTTCAATAGCAGTCTTTTTGACATTACCAGGGTTTTGTTTTGTGGTGAATGATGAAAACCTGTGCGTTCAGACACCGCGCTGCTGTCGGCCAATCTGACTGGAGCTTGTGATTCTTTCAAGTGTTGCATGTGATAATAATAATAATACGCATCAAATGTCTCATGCGGTTTTGTCAGTTATATTAGGAAGCATATGGAAACCCATATATTGGCAGAACGTCCCAGAGAGAAACGAGTCGCAGCACAGAGGCCTGATGGATACAGGGGATGGCCATGACCACCACTAATCTAAGCTTGGCCACCCCTTTGGCCACCCTGCTCAAAACTGCAGTTTTTGTCTCCTTTTTCTTGACAAGAAATGCATTTATTAAGATGCGGAACCGGTGTATTTTTTTGAATCCACATCAAACGGGAGACTTTTCAGATGCATGCTTCAGCTTTGCCTCAGCGCCAGGCGCGAGTCAAATGAGCTTCAGTAGAACAATGAGATGCTGTTAGGCTATATGTCATTAAAACAAACTTTCCCGTCCTGTCAGCCGTCACTGTGCTCTGATCACTTCATCATAAATAAGCGCACAAGAAACTATGAGCATACGACGTAGTTCTGTCGTCAGTTAAGTCATGAAATTACCAAAAAGGCGATTAAAGCTGCAAACTGTCGATGCATGTATGTATGCATTACATTTCAGAACGTCTCTCAAATGCATACTAAAATATAGGCTATCGTGCAATTCCAGATCACAATAAGGCGCAAGCTGATATGTATTTTAATTTGTAATTTAATGCACAAGTAAACGTGAGCACAGTGCACTTATACTAGAAAATATGCGCTATTTTTTTTGTTAATTTTAAAAGTACAAATGAAAATGAAACCATTTAAATGCATAAAACAACTCATTTTACATTCTGGCATTTATGTGCTGTTGTCTTCTGGCCTTTTTCACATTCTTATCACTAACTGCATGTCTCATCCATGAGTATGTAGTGTTAGAGAACAAGTTTTTGGGGGTTTTGAGAACCAGAGCCAAATTGACAGAGCAATAAAGCTATAGTGAGCCCCTTTATCAAAATACCTGGAGGTGAGGAATGATACAAAAATTGTCATATTCACTCAGTGTTACTTGATATAATAATTCACAAATATCTCAATTACAATTAAGTAGAAATGAATTGTATTCAGCTGTGTTTTAGGCACTAAAATAGTCTAGTACTTTATAGTCAACCACATTTTTATATTGAAATAATGAAGATTTCTTTGCTACCCCAGGCTGGTTGCTGGCCCCTCCCTGGCCACCCCTATGAAAACATCCTGGCTCCGCCACTGGATGGATAATAGAGGCTTTAGGCTGGTCGTTCTCTTATACGCTTCTGTATCATCAGCCCAGGGCGACCGCATTCAATACTAACCCCCAAAAAAGCTGATAAATAATTCCTCATTCCTCTATATATGATTTTAGACATGCACAAACAAATATGCAGTTATGTTTAGGTGGGTAAAGACTGACCGCTGCTATTCCGGCTCTTCCTGTTGTTTCTCCCGCCGGTCAGCAGCATCTTCAAGCTGTTTTTAAACATGGTGTCAGCAGGCAGAGGAGGCGACGCGGACGCCTGGAGAAAAGGACAGAAGAGATGCCTTTAGCAGGGCAAACTGTAGGGATTGATTTTTACATCAAACGCAGAGATACAAGAAAGTCAGAAAAATGACCTCTGCAGTGTCAAGAATACTTGAGTCAATGGATGTGAAATACCATGCTTAAGCCTGACATATGAAATAATAGTCAGAAAAATCTGATTATTAGAAATGGAAATGATAGAAAAAAAGAAATGATAAAATATGCATATATGTTTTTGTTGATTATCATATTTGCTGCATCAGGCTTTTATGGCTCAAAGAGTCCGATATAGTGAGAATGTGAAGGAAAAAACAGCTCAGTTTTATTCAAAAAAATGCCATTTGATGCAGATGTTTCTATTTATATAGCCCAAAACATGAAATTCTGATGCGTGTAATGTAAATCAGTGACATCTTTATATAACAGAATAACAGACACTCAGCTAAAATCTCAGCTGTCATCTATATCTCCAATGATATGTATTAAATAATATTTAAATATTTTGCTTTATAGCTCTGTAGTTTTGAAATGTACAATGCAATGCAATGATGATTGAGAGACGAACAAATAAATGTTCCTCAAAAGCCTGATGATCATACTTCATATATCTGAACATGATTTTTATTAAAAAAAATAAAAAAATAAAAAAAAAGGATTTATGGATGATCAAACATAAGTTGCTTCAGTCCAGTAAGTGTTCATCTGGAAATATTACTAACAATATTAAAGTTATTCTTACATTTAATTTACTATAAAAATGAGTAAGATTTGACAGCAAAAAGACACATAAATCACCAGCTGAAGAAGGACATTTGTACAATTACACTAACAGCTTTTCCTGGATAAAAAACTATCAATCAGACAACAGAAGGCATGGAGATGATGGACTTTAACAGCAAAGTTTTGACTTTTTAGGGTTAAAATCCATTGGACATTTATTTTCTATTACATTCAGATTGCTGTTGACAAACTGCACTCAACATGCATTGAAAAAGACACGGCTAAACTTAATGCAAACTCACACAACCCATGACATGACTGTCTTTGGAGAGGATGCGACTCAACAAAAAGCCATTATGTGTCATGCACTAAGCTGGCTTATTGCTTTCCCTCATGTAATCGAATTCAGACACAGCCAAAAGAGTGTGTAGGAAACAATAAAAACCCTGCTGAAATATCCACAGCTTATTTAGACTGGATGAATTGGAAGTGCAATGCTTGTGATCCAGCGGAGAGAAAGTCGAGCTTTTATATTACCCAATAACATTAGCAGGGATCTGTCTAGAGCGCTTCTTGTTTGCATGTGTGAACTCAGACTGAGAACATTAGCATATAAACTAAGTGCCTGCCTCTTTCTGTTCTCTTTAGCACAGGCTCATTCTCTCTCAGATGACTAATGAGAACAATCGCTCACGCTTTCACTGGTTAGCATGGTTTTTCAATTGCTGTCCACTTAAAAGTAGAAGAATATTTGGACAACAATGATTATAAGTCAATATACTATAGTATATTTTATCAGTTTTGGGGGGATATGGTGACCAGACCTCCACATTTGCAGAAAACACACACACTGTGCTTAAAATTAGCCTAAAATGCAAAATAATAATTCTAATTAGGGGCAGTAAAGATCTAGTTCCAAAAGCACAAACATAAAATTTGATTATTTTATTTAATTATATTTTATATTTGATTTGACGCTTTGACCTGATCATGTTTTGTTACATAGCTTTCTATCAAAGTTATCTGACATTATCAAGATCAATTTGTTCTGACACAGTTTAACTCTCGTTCTTGTCATATTTCATTACCAGTTTCTAAACTATAGCGAATAAACTGTGATACTGTGAGAAATGTTGAAGGTGTGAATAAATTTTGGTTTGACTGTATATCATGGCAGTTTGGAAATGTGTTTTAAAATCGTGTTTTAAAACACCTGCACTAAACCCGATCATAAACCTAAGTGAACGTTAACAAAAGCAAGCATAGCAAAAATCGTATTTGGTGTCTTTGAGTTCTTTCTTTAGCGACTCATACCCGAGTGCTTCACATCACAAGTGTAATACTGTACCGGGTGCGCTACCGAGCAAGTTTACTGCATCAGAAAAGCCAAATATATAGAGCTGGTTATGTTATGCAAACATTAAAATGTATTCATTTACCAATTATCCACTATGGTAAAAGTAGGTTGAGTTCATAACATAGTATTGTGCAAGGAATCATGCAAAAATGATTCTTTATTAATCATAATTTTAATCATGATTTGTGTAAAAAAGAATAAGAGTTGTTGGTCTTTTCCTGTCACTAATATCCAGCTGGAAACTGCAGTGAATTGCGTATACAAGTACAACTTTTGGAGTTTTGCAACAGCACAGGCTGAGTTGTGCTCTTTCCAGTGAGCATGCTTACTGTGGACGGCTCATTTTGCTGCGTGGTTGTGTTTTGGCGCTCAGTGATTAAGTTCCCCCTGTTTGTCAATGCTCTGTGTGATGGAGCTTCAGGTCATCTGGTGTCTGTCACTGCTGCAGCGACTGCTCGTTTGGATGCTTTTTATTTCCAGTTCTGAAAACATTATGTTTTGACTGGTGTTATTTTTGTATCGCTGAGATAATATTAGTTTTTATTCATATTTTGAATTTGGTTTACTTTTATATTTTCAGTTTTAATTTTAAAGTTTTAGTCATTTTTATTAATACTCATTATTAACTAATCTTTATTACTTGTATTTTTATTACATTTTTATTACTTTTTACACTTATTACTATTTGTGACCTGGAGCACAAAAGCAGTCTTAAGTCGCTGGGGTATATTTGTAGCAATAGCCAACAATACATTGTTTGGGTCAAAATTATCCATTTTTCTTTTATGCCAAAAATCATTAGGATATTAAGTAAAGATCCTGTTCCATGAAGATATTTTGTAAATTTCTTACTGTAAATATATCAAAACTTCATTTTTGATTAGTAATATGCATTGCTAAGAACTTCATTTGAACAACTTTAAAGGTGATTTTCTCAATATTTAGATTTTTTTGCACCCTCAGATTCCAGATTTTCAAATAGTTGTATCTCAGCCAAATATTGTCCTATCCTAACATTTTTTTTTTAAATTGCTAGTAAATTTCACAATCTATTCCAAAGAAATTGCATTTTGAAGAAAGACCAAACAATATTCTGTGTTTACTTACTTTTATTTATTTTATTTTTAAAAAACATGACAGCGGACTAGAGAGCTGCAGAAACACTAATTTGAACAAAAGAAAGTATTTCAGAAGGCAGCTCATGTAGAGGTTAAGAGAGGAATAATGTCAGTATGTGCTGTAATCAGCACAGCCGGTGGTTCAGGTTCTGTAGGTCAGCGCTGCTCCACCTTAACTAGTCCAGGAGGAAAGTTTAAACACTCACAAGAGCTAAAAGAGCTCTGAATGCACTCTGAATGTTGAGTGTTCTTGAACAAAGAACCTACGCCGTCACCACGCAGTGTACAGACAGCTATAAATGTTAAATATATGCAAGAACAATCACAATTCAGTATGCAAATAGATGCAAAGTAGAAGGGCAAACACACATTTGAATGCTTAATAATCTGTCAGTGGAGAGCAAACATACATTTCTTAAAAACATAACATTTACAAAGCCCAAAATAGATAGCAGATATTATCTGTAAAAAGAGAGTTGAATGGAGTTTGTGAGGAACATCAGTGCAGGGCTGTAAATACAACTTATAATATAGTTTTTATAATATATTTTAAATTAGTTTTCATTTTTGCATTTTCAGTTTTTATTTAAATGTTAGGCAATTTGTAATTTTTATTAGTTTTTGTTTTGTTCTTTTGTCTATAATGTCTATACAGTTTTTATTAATTTGATTTCAGTTTTAGTTTTAGTAAATGAAAACAGAAATGTTGCCTTGGCAAATAGCTGAAACAAATTAACAGTAAGTTCTTATTAACATTTATTTTATTTCACAAAAACAATTTTTTTTTCCTTCTCTGCATTTCTCATCTTCTCAAGTTCACTTTCCTTTTTATTCATCCATGCATGCATTTATGTACGTATTTATTTATTTTTGGCATTCTTTTGTTGCAAGAACAACCAAAATCAAGCAAATTAATGCACTGAAGGGGAAGATTGTAGATTTGTAAATGCAAATTTCTTAAAAAACATGATTTTTTTTTCAATATAGATAGCCTACCTACCCGAAATCATCTATAAAAGAAGTTTAAATGGTGTTTAAAATAAACCCTAACCAGAAGCTTTGAAGAACATCAGTGCAGCGCTATCAACAGCGGTCCAAATCATTTGTACACTTTATTACATGTCCAAAAAAAGTGATAGTGAACATCCCAAGCAGCCCAAAATAGCAAAGTTGTCTGAGTGTTAGTCTTGTACAAGTACATACTTCACAAATTCCACCCTTGGCACAGAGGAAACCTCAGAAGAGGTAAGAAAATGAACTAAAGGCACCACCATCGTGCCCTTGAGCAAGGCACTTCATCTCAGGCTGCTTCAGGTGGACTGTCTCTGCAATTAGTTTGCTTTATGTTACACTGGAAGAAAAAAAAAATGTGATAAAAGGCAAGTTCTTTACAAAATAAAAGCAAAAGTCTACACTTAAAATACTGTTCACACCAGCATTTTTTAAAGAGTTTATCTAGTTTGTTTTTGTAGACAAATGCTTTACCATGACCAAAAAATAAAACAAAATGGTTGAATGAAGGTTGAATAAAGGTATAAAAAAAAAGTACCCAAACACACATCAGATATGCAATTAAACAGGTTCATTTTAAAAGAGTAATTTGTGAATTTAGTGAATACATTTCTGTTCATAATGAAATCAGTTAATTGCATTAGATGTTACAAAAAGTCAAAAGACACAATTAATGAGACCCAAACGATGCTGAAGAGCAGCTGAAGCACTGGAGCAGGGCTCTGGACGCTTACAATTAAGAGCTTTTAGACGCCACAGCCATGTAATGCATCATAAATAAAGTGCATTAAACGCAAACCCAATTAGGGCCCTTGTGTCTCTCTTAAAAATACATTTGGAGAAGGCAAGTGGAGTATTTATGACCAAAACACCAGCTCTTTATGCTCAAGGGTTCTGCAAATGCAGTAGCTCATTTCTAACTGAAATATAGTCTAAAAAAAGTCACTGATTCATCAGATGAGCAATGTGGTATAGATTTAGTACATTAGAAAACAATTTACAGTGAATTCAAGCTATACATTTGGCCAGCATGTGTGAAGTGAAGCCGCAGTTGAGCTCAATGAACAAACAGCATGTTCTGGTAGAATCATTGCTAATGGGTAGTCAGGGTTCTGGCACAACTATAACAAAGGCAGTATTACTTCAGTTTCATAACTACAAAAAGAACGTGTGTCAAGATTTCAGACTGGCAAAGTCTTGCTAGACAGTGTAAAACCGTCTGAAGGTTATTCTGAAGATTGTGTAGTTTGAAACTTCGACAGTTTCAAGACAGATTTGAAGGTTGAAGGTTATATAAGGTGTTGTGCAGTATAAAACATGTGGTTCAAACAGAAGCTTGGATGGATGGATGGAATGATAGAAAGAATGATAGACAGAACAGTAGATTGATAGATGGATAAACAGAACAATAGTTGGAATAATGGATGGATGGATAAATAAAATAATAGATGGATGGATGGATGGATGGATAGATAAGCAGAACAACAGACCAATGGATGGATGGATGGATGGATGAATAGAATAGAATAACAGAACAATAGATGGATGGATGATGGATGAATGAATGGATGGCTAAATGGATGGATAAGCAGAACAACAGAACAATGGATGGATGGATGGATGGATAGAATAGAATAACAGAACAATAGATGGATGGATGGATGGATGGATGGATGGATGGATGATGGATAGAATAACAGAACAATGGATGGATGATGGTTGAATGAATGAATGGATGGATAAACAGAATAACAGAACAACAGATGGATGGATGGATGGATGGATAGAATAACAGAACAATGAATGGTTGAATGGATGGATGGATGGATGGATGGATGGAATAACAGAACAATGGATGGATGATGGTTGAATGAATGAATGTATGGATGAATGAATGGATGGATAAACAGAATAACAGAACAACAGATGGATGGATGGATGGATGGATAGAATAACAGAACAATGAATGGTTGAATGGATGGATGGATGGATGGATGGATGGATGGATGGATGGAATAACAGAACAATGGATGGATGATGGTTGAATGAATGAATGTATGGATGAATGAATGGATGGATAAACAGAATAACAGAACAACAGATGGATGAATGAATGGATGGATAAACAGAATAACAGAACAACAGATGGATGGATGGATGGATGGATAGAATAACAGAACAATGAATGGTTGAATGGATGGATGGATGGATGGATGGATGGATGGATAGAATAACAGAACAATGGATGGATGATGGTTGAATGAATGAATGTATGGATGAATGAATGGATGGATAAACAGAATAACAGAACAACAGATGGATGAATGGATGGATGATGGATAGAATAACAGAACAACAGATGGATGAATGGATGGATGGATGGATGATGGATAGAATAACAGAACAATAGATGGATGGATGGATGGATGGATGGATGGATAGAATAACAGAACAATGGATGGTTGAATGAATGAATGAATGAATGAATGAATGAATGAATGAATGATGGATGGATGGATGGATGGATGGATGGATGGATGGATGGATGGATGGATGGATGGATGGATGGATGGATGGATGGATGGATGGATGGATGGATGGATGGATGGATGGATGGATGGATGGATGGATGGATGGATGGATAGAATAACAGAACAATGGATGGATGATGGTTGAATGAATGAATGTATGGATGAATGAATGGATGGATAAACAGAATAACAGAACAACAGATGGATGGATGGATGGATGGATGGATAGAATAACAGAACAATGGATGGATGGATGGATGGATGGATGGATGGATGGATAACAGAACAATGGAAAGATGGATGGATGGATAGAATTACAGAACAATGGATGGATGATGGATGGATGAATGAATGAATGAATGGATGGATGGATGGATGGATGGATGGATGGATAGAATTACAGAACAATGGATGGATGATGGATGAATGAATGAATGGCTGGATGGATGGATGGATGGATGGATAACAGAACAATGGAAAGATGGATGGATGGATAGAATTACAGAACAATGGATGGTTGAATGAATAAATGATGGATGGATGGATGGATGGATAGAATAACAGAACAATGGATGGATGATGGATGGATGGATGAATGAATGAATGGATGGATGGATGGATGATGGATGAATGAATGAATGAATGGATGGATGGATGGATGGATGGATGGATAAACAGAACAACAGAACAATGGATGGATGGATGATGGATGGATGGATGGATAGAATAACAGAACAATGGATGAATGAATGGATGGATGGATAAATAGAACAATAGGTAGATGGATAGAACGATAAAATGATAGAACAATAGATAGACAGACAGACAGATAGACAGATAGAAATTCATAGAAGTTTGAAGGATCATGAAGGGTGAGATGATAATCACTCTTTTAAAAGACTGTCAGCGTAAAAAAGGGTAATAATATAACTGTGTTTAGCTGATAAGACTGCACAGTTTACCACTAAGTACATTAGACACCACATCACAGTTTATAGAGGTGTGATAACAAAAGCCTGTCAAATGCATTTAGTTTAGCCTTCGAGGTATAAAAGGAAAGAAATTTGACTCATCTGGGCTTAAAATAGTCTTCTAATAAATGAGACAGAGTAGAACAAATCCTACAGCTTCACACGCTGCCAGAGGTCTGCGGCTGTGAGTGGGAAGCAGACTGCATTCGTTTAGTCAAATCCAAGCTTTTCTCAGGTGCACAAAAACACAAACTCCCACACAGAAACTAGACAGACGTGAACCTCGCAGCACAGTGTTCTTCTGTCATACCCCTAGTGAAAAATAAACATACTAAAATGTATTTGAAATACATTTATTTCATGCTAAGTATACTACAAATACATTTACATATTTATGTTCTTAATAAAAATACCCTGCAGTTGTACTTTTAGTGTACTAAACTGGTATACTTAGTCTAATTTTGCAGTTTAATTGTGTGGAAGTAGTGCTCAAGTCCAACTAAAGATATACTGAAGTATATTTGATTGTGCTAAAGTGGAACTATTGCAAGTATACTTCAGGTACACTTTAAATATCTTACATTCAAAGACTCCGTGATATTATTCAAAGATCATACAATCCTCATCAACAGACATTAAAACACATTTTAGGCTTAATATTAAGAAATGTGCATTGTGCACAGTAGTACTCCAAATAAAGTTTACTTATAATTTTTACATCAGTAAGTCTCGAGCGATATGTCAGTAAATATGTTTGAACTATACTTAGTATGAAATAAATGTATGTTAAATATATTACTTTTTTACTAAGGACATAAGAAAAACAAGATCTTAAGTCATTTTTTTTCAATCATGACAGCAGTTAAAAGCTCATTAGAAGAAAAGATTATTAATGAATACATTAGTAAATTAGCTACAACTAAAGAAACCATATAAGTTGGTTTTGTGGAAGAAATAAAACACAGCGTGACCCCTTTAAACACTGGGGTCACCGCTTTAGTCATCTGTCATGTCTTATGAACTAAACTAAACAAGTGAACACACACTAGCTCTCTTTTCTTTCTCACTTTGTCAGATCTCATTTGGCTCTTTTCCCGTTCATGAAGCAGAGCCGTTCCCTCTGAAACACCCGCATCAATTTAAGTGTCACAGCTGATTTGGAAAAGGGAATCAAACCAAATCCCTCAGTCCCTTAAGCTGGAGGGACTGGAGACACCTGGCATCAAGAACAAGAGGTCAGGCAGGTAAACCAAATCATCCAGCAATCCAGACGTGATATCATTAGCATTCATAGGCATTCACACATTACATGTGATTCTAGCACACATTTGGAAAAACACTGAAGCATATACTCTGTTTCCTATTGTCACGAATCCGGTTCATGGTCTTCTGTACACTCGCCATCAGAGGTCGCCCTTCTATCATATTGACTCTTGCACCACACTACTGTTGCACGTCACCCACGGACTACAATTCCCATCATCCATTGCACTGACGACACACACACAGCTGATTGCACTAATCACGCTCACACCTGAGAACTATCACACAATCACACACTCTTTATAAGCCTTGGACTTTCTCTCCCTCACTGCCGAGTATTGTTTTGCGTATAGCACTCTCCTAGTGTTAGCTGCCTTACCGAGCCATTCCGTGTTTATGTTTAGTTCCAGCATTGTTCTGCATTTATTACTCCCCTAGTTTTAGCTGCGATACGGAACCTGTTTCTTGTTTTCTAGTCTGTGTTTCTTGGATTCACCCCATGTCTCGCCGTTCGGACTCTGTTTGCACCTTATCTGGACTATCGCTTATGTTTCTGGTTTACCCCTGTTGTCAAGCCCTCTGGATATTGTTCACCGATCAAAGACCCACGCTTGCCCTCTGGATTATTCTTGTATCTTGTCTGTGCCATACCTGTGTGCTGATGTTTTTACCCTGCTTGTGTTTTTGACCACGTCATTGTTTAATAAAGTTTCCAAATGGATCCGCACGTCTCACGTCTCGTTCACACCGTTACACCTATAATCATATATTTAATTGCAATAGTACCCTATTTTCTTAATATAATTTAATAGTAACATATTGAGAGCACCTATAAAAAAGCATCATAAACTAGAACAATAGAGAGAACGCAACATAGATATAGAATGGATGGATGGACAGAGAGATAGAATGACAGACAGAATAATAGATAGAATCCCAGGTAAAAAATAAGGTGTACTTGATTGCACTAAAAAATACTTAAATACAGGCAAGTGCATTTGTAGTACATTCTTATGTTTTGTGCGCAAGTAATTAAAAGTATATTTCTACTTTGGTAGTACTTCAGTGCAACTGCAAAACTATGCTAAATACCACTGATATTTGAATTGATTTTTAGTGCATTGAAATAAAGTATACTACCACAAAATATACAGATGATTTTTATTAGTGTATTTCATAAAAATGTGCTTTGAATGATTTAAAAATTAGTTCAATATTAGTACACTTCTATATAGTTATCCTAAGTTTAAATTAAACAGATTTTTTTAAAATATATTAGTAATGTAACAGTCACATTGCAATAGTACATTTTCCCAATTGTGCTATTTAAGTACACTTAATACAAATACACTAATTAGCACTAACGCATAAATTGATTTTAAGTGAAGTCAGATAAAGTACCAGAAGTGTTTTATATTTGCATTGCTTAAGAGTGTGTTATGACTGCTTTACATAAACTTTTAGTGGATTTTTCTATATACTATCACTAAATTCTATTTGGATTTTCATGAAAAATACAGTGGAAATGTATTACTTAAGTAATGTGCTTAGGCTACTATAAATGCACTAATAGCAGATGATTGGATTATTGATTCATATGTGTTTAGATGTGTACCAAAATGCACAATTTAACAGTAAGTATACCTTTAGCATAAAGTATTTGAAGTGTTATATTTTTAATGTGGAAAAAAGTGCTACTAATGACATAGTAATAGTGTACTTGATTGTACTATTTAAAGACACCATAAACATGTGCTTAAGTATATCATATAAAGGGAATTTTAACATAATTACAATACTTTTGAAATGAATTATTTAATCTATAAAAATATGTGGGCAATACATTATAAATACATTTTGTATATAGTCATTATAAATTAATCTTGTACTACAAGTGGTAAATAACTTTTTTTTTTTTTTTTTTTTTACAGAGAAAATATGTTAAAAGCACATTGCAGTTCATATTCATGGTGTCCCAAAATAGCACAGTTGAGTACACTTAGATGTTCTTAAGATTATCTTAAGAAGTACTAAAGAATCATTTTTAGTATATTAAGTACAAAATTAGTGTGCAAAAATAGAGCACTTTAAAGTACATTACAGAAGTGTACTGAAATAAATTGCATTTTACTGCACTTTTTTTTCACCTGGGATGGCAGACAGATGGATAGAATGGCAGATAAAATGACTGAAAGGCAGGCAGAACTATAGTTTGAAGAACAGACAGATGTGATTTCGTCAGAGGATTCGTAATGATCAAGTGGCATGTTTTGGTTCAGACATGGTGTAAGCAAAAGCCAAGACTAAGAATTTAATTTGGCCTATGATCAGAATAAGCCTGAGGCTAAACTAAAGTGAGAAGTGCAGCAGGTCTACAGGATTCTGCTGTGATGCTTCGGTTGGATCAGTGACAGAGCCATATTGAGTTTAATTAATATTGAAAGCACAGCAGGACCGAGAGAGGCCAGGATCGGCCGGCTGCCGCTGTGAACAGTAATGAATGTTTGGAAAGGTTAGAGAGTTTCAAAGCTTCTTAATGTGCTACCACTAAACCCACTGAATCAAGCAATCCAGGGGTAAGACTGAGTGGATATTCTCACAGAGCGTTTTATCAGAGGAACCTGATAACTGAAGGCGCTCTCATTAATCACACGCACATTCAAATAATAACGTGTTTTATTGATATGCAAATAGATTCACGGTTCTAATAATGATTCATCGCTAATAGTAACTAATTTTCCCAAGCAATCAGAGAAAGAGTCTTGAAAAAGTTTCAGTTGAGAACTACAGAAAGAAAAGACGATTGTTGGTGGAAATATGGATTTACTTCAGTGACTCTATTAGTATTCTGCCAGAGCCCTGTGTCTGCCATAGAAAGAGAGAGACAGACAGTTATGAGGGAGGAGACAGCTGAGAAAAGAGCAAGAGAGAGAGAGAAGCAGACACGAAAGGCTGTACTCCTGACAGGTATATTCTGAAAGAGCAAATGACACCAGACAGGAGCTTCACCATAATAAGGACAAGTAATCAATGCTGCCAGCCAGTGTTGGGTAAGTTACTTTCAAAAAGTAATTCATTACAGTCACTAATTACTTCACCAATATTGTATTTAAACTACTTTACTAATTACTCTGTCTGAAAAGTAACTTAGTTACTCAACAAGTAACTTAATTATTCAAATCGCTAATTAGGCTACATCTTAAAATCCCTATAAACCTTAATAGAAATTAAACTCTTTATTCTTTCAATTTGAGTCATAGTTTAGCCTTTTAGCTTTAAAACAACTGTAATACTTAAACTTTTTTATAAAAAATGTAACTTTCGTTGGTTAACAAATAGAAATACTCTGCAAAATATCTGAATAACAAAAAAGCTTAAAAGTTAAACAATACATTTCAGTTTGGCAAGATGTTCAGGAAAAGCCCAACTAGTAAAATCCGTACAGGTTTATGTAAAAATAACATGTTAACTAATGTAGGTAAGAATAAATGACAGAAATGATCTTCTCTGCTGAATAAAGCCATGTCAGATCACGCTGTTCTTATGAGGGAAATTCCTCATAGCAGGTCTTCTTTCAAAAATGATGAAAATTAGATGAATCTTGATTTTTTATTTATTTTTTGTTGTATCTAGGTGAGGGAGTTTACATGCAGGTGACTGCATATAATGAGCTCAGATACGGGAAAGACTTCTGTTTCATACAGATTACATAATCAGATAATATTCATTTTTCGATTTGAATTCATTCATTTAAAAGTAGACACTTCAAGCTTTCAGATACGGGAAAGACTGTTCTCACTTTACTTTCATAGGGATTACATAATCAGAAATATTAGTTTTTGATTTGAATTCGTTCATTTAAAAGTAGACACTTCAAGCTTTTTAGATTCGATTGATTTTAGTCTTGTATCTGAGTATTTAAGGTTTCTCTGTGAATCAGGAAAATCTGAAAGTGAACGAGCCGGCGCACGGAGGGTTAAAGCTGCTGCATTCAATTTTATCTTTAGACGGTACATTTAGATTTCAAATTCAATATTGATTTTAGTTTAACTGTTGAAATTATTTACTGTATGTAACGCAAGTACTTTATAAGTAACTGTAATTAAATTACCTAAAAATGAACAGTAATCCCTTACTTTACTTTTTCAGTGGATAAGTTACTTAGTAACGCGTTACACCCAACACTGCTGCCAGCGAACAACATTAGCATCAAGATGCAGAGATTTCATTTGTCTGTATGGTAATCCACTGCATAATTCCAGCCAAGCTCAGTATTTGAAATTATTGAAGATGTCAGTAGACTACAATATTTACCTACAAAATATTAAACATTTAATGAAAATTTGTTAGGAATTTACTCACCCTCAGGTCATCCAAGATTAGGATGAGTTTGTTTGTTCATCGGATTTGGAGAAATGTGTCTCAGCAATGGATGCTCTGCAGTGAATGGGTGCCGTCAGAATGAGAGTCCAAACAGCTGATAAAAACATCACAATAATCCACACCACTCCATTCCATCAGTTAACATCTGGAGAAGACAAAAGCTGAAACTAATCCATCAAGATTTTTGCAAACTTTGCTTCTCTCTCCAGTGAAAAAGTTGTCTCGTCTGAATCAGGAGAGAAATATGCACAGAAGTTTACAAGTGAAAACAGTCTGTGTTTTTTTTTTTTGTTTTTTTTTCCCAAACACACAGCTATTGTCAGATGTTAACTGATGGACTGAAGTGGTGTGGATTATTGTGATGTTTTTATCAGCTGTTTGGACTCTCATTCTGACGGCACCCATTCACTGCAGAGCATCCATTGCTGAGACACTGATGCAATGACACATTTCTACAAACCTGATGAACAAACAAACACTCTTAGATGGCTTGAGGATGAGTAAACGTTCAGCAATTTTCATTTTTGGGTTTTAAAAATATTTAATTAACTGCATACATTAAAACACTAACCATGAAAATGGCTTTTAACAGTATATGTTAAAGGCACTAGGATTAAAATACTGTATATATCTATATTATGTTAAGGAAAAATAAGCATAAATCAAACTCAATTATGTAATTATGTTTTGCTAAAAAAAAATTGATGTGGTTCTGTTGAGTTTCTTTGATTTGCAATTTAGTAAATTCCTCTTTCCAATATTACAATATTTATTTTCATTAAATTTCAAAGGCTGATAATTTCTTTGATAGATCTGCACTTTACAGAGTAGGAAAAAATTAGCATAATTAGTCAATGATGCAATCATTTACGTTGGCATGGCCATTTTAAATATAAAATTTCATGAATGCAAAGGCAGCCAATTTGAAGTTGGACATAAAGACAAAAGACAAGCATTGAGAGCCATTACATGTGATGCCCCTCCTGCAACGCTTCCCTGCCGATTTCAGACTCCATGATTCAATTTGGCATAAAACAGCCTCTTTATTCTGTCACAATAAAGATAAAAACAAAACACTGCTACTATACAAAATGTTCTAGCAAAGACCTCGACTGATCCGCAAGCTGCTGTTGAGGATGTGCAATCAGACAGATCAATACAAAGACATGAGAAGATCAAGAGAATAACACAGAAGAGCCACTGGAACCTTGATCATTGCACCAGTGAGAGGAAATCAGCATATTAATACACTGTTAGAACAGTAATCTCAGAGCAATGATTCAAGATGACAAGGACAACAACATTTCAAGGCCTCAACGACAAAACATTCAGCTCGCTTATTTAAATTCATTGCTTTCTCCCACTCCATGTTCTAAAGCTTAATTTCTGCATCTTCGCTTATACATTTCCCAGATGGTTTGAGATGAAAGATTATTCCAGCAGGCCGAGTGTTTCTCTGGGTGACTTACGTAAATTCTCTCATTAAAGACACCCCCAGATGACAGACCTCACCTCTGTCTCGCACAAGAGAGAAACTGTCTTCTCTAGCCTCTTCAGCTATATCTAGAAATTGCTGTCCTCGATTTCAATAATCTTAAGCCAAATGAGGTGAGCGTTATGTAAAGCGTGTCCCGCTGAGCGCCCAATGGAAGTTACGTATGCTGATTATGGTTATGATGATTGTGGTTTATACACAAGCTGGCCATCTTTATTTCTCACATGTACCTCTCAGGAAAGTCTAGAGGATTTTTTAGACCATTTTATTGCTCACCAGTTGAAAAAAAAAAAAGTCTGTTTGCTTGGAAAAGTAACATCACATTTAGTGTTCTTTATCCTTTTAATTAATTAATCTTTCTTAAAACGTTAATATTGAAATTAAAATGAACACTTCTAAACAACAAGCCACAGATTTGAGGCCTGCAGCACAGTTATGTGCTTAACTTCAATACGTAAGAATAAAGGCATATTTTCATTTTAAGGTTATAAAGGATTTATATAAATTTTAAGTTTTTTATTTCTGGTTGAATAATTTAATGAATTATAAACAATTTTCGGTAACACTTTATTTTAAGGTGTCCTTGTTACACACGTTACATGTACTTGCTGTGGTATTACCACAAAATGATCCATAATTACATGCAATAACCCTAAACCAAACCCTAATCCTAAACCTAACCCTAGTACTGTAAATACATTTTGTTAATTAATATTACTCAGTACTTACATGTATAATTACACTTTAAAAATGGACATCTTATTATTCTACTCTATTTTAATTAAGACATTGAAAACATGGGACAGGGTTTCAGGAACGGTGCTGGATTGGTTTGTGTCTAATTTGTCAAACAGGACATTTGTAGTGTCAGTTGAAGTCTAAGTATCCTAACGTTCTGAAATTGTTTGTGGAGTCCCGCAGGGATCGCTGCTAGGACCAATTTTGTTGTCAATATACATGATTGTGTTTTTATATTGTGTAAAGCATTTTGTGCATTGTAGCTTTAAAAGTGCTATATGAATAAAATTTTACTTACCTTAAAATAAAGTGTAACCCAATTTCTTCACATTTTAAGTACTATGATTAGAAAGAAATATTGGGGAACTGCTAAGAATATAAATATTTATCATTTTAACTCTTTCCCTACCAGCATTTTTTTTAGAACAAAGTTGCCAGCCACCGCCAACAGTTTTATTTTAGCTTCATGCATTCTTATTTTTATCAACACTTGAATGTGGGTGTTTCAAATAAATAAATAAATAAACAAACAAATATTTTGCAAAATCTTATTTTTGTAAGACTACATTCGGATGGGATTCAGAAGGATGTTCACTTCCATCAACACTGCCAAATATTGCACAGTTCTACTAACTACCATTTGACATTTGATGCTGATTAAAGTTTGAAGATCACGTTATTTTACATATGAATCTCTTTACATATGTGATCGCTTGTTTCTGCTTCTTCTTTGCCATGTTTGGTCCAGAGATTCAGCACTCTTTCAGAAGGTGTGTAATAGCGCCCTGTATTGTATAACAGTGAAAACACAGAAAGCTGGGAAATTCTGTCAATGGCAGGGAAAGGGTTAAGATGTCTGTCAGTGCTATCACAGTTAATCAGACTTCTCCATCTCGAGTTCCAGCCGATTTGACTTCAGCCTGTCAGAGAGTGTGCTTTGCTTTTGGCCGCCTGTCAGCAGCTGACGAACAGCATCTTGACGCTTGATGAATCTGAGTTTAGTGCTGCTGCGGAGCTGCTTGTCATTCTGTGGCTCCCAGCAGCTTCTTTCAGCTTTCCTTCAGAGCTCAGTCTGTTACGTAATATGGAGATGCGGGCGAAAGGGCAGAACTGAAGATGCTGGTACCCAGTCCAGCACGCCAATATCTCAGGAACATCAGCGAGGACCAAAATAGACAGAAGGAGAGAGAGATCAAGACAAAACAAGAGAGGAAAACATGGAAATCTGGTTCAGGTACTGAAAACTCAACAGCTCACCGTCAGTCACTGAGCTGTGTTTTCTGATCCAGATCTACTGATAAAACCAGCACTGGGTAGATCACTTACAAAATACAAATTACATGATGAAAACTGTTGCTAGTAATGTAATCTATTAGATTAGGTCATGTATTCTGATTACTTTAAGATGGCTTTTGAATAGGATTATTGTGTACCATATTCACATCAGAAAATATTTTCTATAAATAAAAAAAAACTATATATAAAAAATGTATATTATATATGTATATTATACATACACACATATATATATATATATATATATATATATATATATATATATAAAACTAGTACTGTCAAATGATTAAATCAAGATTAATCGCATCCAAAATGTTTGTTTACATAATATATGTGTGTGTGTACTGTGTATATTTATTATGTATATATATATATATATATATATATATATATATATATATATATATATATATATAAACACACATATATATTTTGAAAATATTTACATGTATATTTATATTACATATAACTATATTTAATATAAATTTATATATGCGTGTGTATTTATATATACATAATAAAAAATACACAGTACACACACATATATTATGTAAACAAAAACGTTTATTTTGGTTGTGATTAATCACAATTAATCATTTGACAACACTAAAAAATAAACTAAACAATCAAACTGAAACATTAAACAATCAAAATAAAACATTTTATTACTAAAAAAAGAAATATTTATTTACCTGCATGTCATGTGACCATCAACCAACATCAGATAGTCAATAAATTATTAATAATTTACTGCCAGTATAAATTATATGTAAACGTTCAACCAATAAAAATAGTCTAAAAGTAGTCTAAAAATAATGTATTACAACAAGTACTTAATTTTTGAAATCTGATTTCGTAATTCAGATTACAAGTAATCAGTTACTAACCAGCACTGATGTGCAAGACTACATATTATATATATGTCAAATATATCTCAAATAAATAAAACTATATCACTAATCGACTCTTAATACATTCATACACTTCATTATAATCATCATAACTCATCTGAATAATAACGTGTCAGGTCTAGTGCATCGAGTCAAATGTAAAGCAAGTTCTCGTTCACTGTTCCTGGCTGGTGGAACCATCTTCCCACCCCAATCCGGAAGGCTGATTCCCTGACATTTTTCAAGCAACAGCTGACAATTCATCTCTTTCGACACTATTTGACTTCATCCTAAAATTAATAAAAAAAAATAAAAAAATAAAAAAATCCTTCTCTTTATTTATTCCTTCCCTTTCTGGCTTGTAATTATTTGAACAATGCCTGAAACTTGTTATTATGAGCCCTTCCTGTGTCTGTCTGCCTCTTTAAGATGAATCTCTTATGTATTCCCCAATTCTAACTCGCTTTGGATAAAAGCATCTGCAAAATGACTAAACGTGACCCTGCACCACAAAACCAGTCATAAGGGTCCATTTTTTTAAATTGAGATTTATACATCATCTGAAAGCTGAATAAATAAGCTTTCATTGATGTATGGTTTGTTAGGATAGGACAATATTTGAAAATCTGGAATCTGAGGGTGCAAAAAAATCTAAATATTGAGAAAATCTCCTTTAAAGTTGTTCAAATGAAGTTCTTAGCAATGCATATTACAAATCAAAAATTAAGTTTTGATATATTTACGCTAGGAAATTTACAAAATATCTTCATGGAACATGATCTTAATATCCTAATGATTTTTGGCATAAAAGAAAAATGGATAATTTTGACTCATACAATGTATTGTTGGCTATTGCTACAAATATACCCCAGCGACTTAAGACTGCTTTTGTGCTCCAGGGACACAAATGTAAATGTAAACGTAAGTCATTTGTGAACCAAACAGAACTGAAAAGTAATTAATGTGCTCCTGTCTGTCAAACACATAGCTCCTCCCCCAAAGCAGCCCATTGGCTGAACCAAACTGCGTCACTCAAACAAACAGACTGCAGTTGAGTTTTGCGTTGCTGAAATATCGCACTACCTTTAACCTTGAGTGTGAACCGCTCATATCTCTCTGACAGTTTAAGTAATGTCTTTAAACACCCTGAGGAATTCTGGGGTGGGAGACAATTTCACGCTCGCTTGTTCTAAATGTTTAGTTTGATTTGAAGGTTTTACATCTTTTAAATTGCAGAAAGCCTGGCATAAACCCGGGTGACAGAGTTTGATGGGGAAGCACTGATCGGCTGGAGAAAAGAGGAAAGACAGTGCTTTCTGCTAGATTTGACTGTACTGCCCCCTTCAGACTTACTCTATATTCACACATCCACCTAAATCTGACGGAAATATAAAGGATTACTCCACCCGACCCTCAGAACAGCTGCTTGCAGTCAATTATAAGAGACTCAGCATTGAGCATACAAAAGGATTTTTCTAAAATGCATGGGTATTAGATCTTATTAATTTAACTACAATGCCTGACAAGCTTCAGAAAGAATGCAGATCAAGCTTTGTGTAAAATTATGCTTCTTAAAAGTAAAATGAAACTTTTTGGAGCTTGATTGTTTGGAAAAAATGCAACATGAAAAACATCTTTTGTTCCATGATTGGAGCGACATGAGGGTGAAGAAATGATGACAGAAGATTTGAGTCAACTGTCCCTTTAAAGTCTACATGAAAAAGCATTAAAAAGTGACTCACTGCTGAGGGCAAAGATTCTGCTGTCAAATGAGACGAAGAAAAACTCTGAGAAGTGGAACTGATTTGTGTGTGAAGTCTGTGTATGAGCACAAACATATGATTCATTAATAACTTTTATATCAAAATTAAGGTTATGCTTTATTTTAAGGTGTCCTTGTTACAGTAGTAACAATATGTACTTACTATATGGTTAGGGTTAGGTTTAGGGTTACTTGCATGTAATTATGCATAATTCATTGTTATTAGAATAGTAAGTGCATGCAACATGTACCAAGGTCACCTTAAAATAAAGTGTTACCAGAATTCATTCTAAAATGCACAAAAATCATGTATTTTGGGTGGCCTTATAAATATGTTAAGATTACATTTAATCATAGACATTTAATCTTTATACTATGTACAGGGGTTGGACAAAACGTGAACTCCTTTTGAACTAAAGGCCTTCAAGTCATTTGTTTAGGCTACAATGAAAAAAAACAAAACAGGTGTTGCAATGATCTTTTACTGATCTTTTTTGGGTTGTATATCAGTGTGATATAAACTGTGTTCAACAGCGTTTAGTACAAGTGGTCTGTGAAATGAGTGACAGATTTTAACATCCATGAAAACCAGTTTAGCAAGAGCATCTGTAACTTCAACAGACCAACTGTTTGGTGTTTTAAGAACAAGAGTTGTTAGGATTATGACTGCACACAAAGCATGCCAAGACTGAAAGTGAAGGATAGAGACTGTCAATCACTAAGGATTGTGTCCAGACACTACTGCAAACCTCAATATCCACCTTGAAGAGCCTGTTTCCACAAAAACCAACCATAGGGAAATCCACAAAGCAAACATCCATGAAAGACCTGCAATTGCTGAAACTGTAATCACAGACACCAAAAGATGGTTTTATGATCATAAAACCTGGACAGCTGGAGCAACAAGATGAACGTGGCCAGACAAACCACCCAACTTAAATATTATCAAACCACTACGGATATTTCTTGAGAGGAGAGTGAGAAGCAGATTCCCTCCTCTAACATCTCTGATTGAGACATTCAGCTGGAGACTATTCAATAGCTGTATATAAAGGTAAAACCCCTTAATAAAGCAATATTTTGCAATGATTTTGCCCAACTCCATGTATATTTTATGATATATTGTAATAGGGTTCATTATAGCTCAAACTGTGAGGTTCCTCTGCATATAAACGCAAATACTGTATGTGTAGCTACAGCTGCTCTGTAATCCTGATCTGTATTAAAGGTTTATGAGTTAAGGCTGGAAAGGAAAGGTTGTGCTGAATCCCTTATATGGAGATGGTTTGGGCGTGTCTTATGCAAATGACTAACCTCAGGTACACACATTTAGTATACTTCAAATTCATAACATAAGAATGAGGACAAGAACCAGTCCATGCTGTGAATTAGGTGGGTTTTTTAACCCACCTATGCAAACAAATACAAATTAAGTCCCGTTTGCACCAAGAACAATAAATATAAAAATAACTATATTAGCATTCACAGCAACACATAATAAATTTCCATTTATTATAAGCGTGCGTCTGCCACTTTAAACACTCGAGCAATTTAAAGTCGGATAGATTCTGATCTATCTATCTATCTATATATCTATAGTATCTATCTATCTATCTATCTTTAAAACTACTTCAAACTTTCTGGTTAGGCTTTCCCAAGCCAACATCAAGGTTTGTCTTGGTGAACTTTTTTTTCTCTTGTCTTTGGTGTGAACGGGTCTTAATGCAGAGTTATTAGTGAACGAAACATTTTTTTCAATCTGCTAAACAACTCATTTTTGGAAAGAAGACTTTTAGCAGGACAAAATACTAAGATGATCATCAGAATGAATCTTGGACAGTCACAGGCCTGAGAAGATGCCACGCTGTTTAAAAACTCCTGCATACAAGCACTACATTCTTACAAACAAAGGTTCTTCATTAGCATCAATGGTTCCACTAAGAACCTTCACCATCCACTTTTCATTCCACAAAAGGTTCTTTACAGTGGAAAAAGTTTCTTTAGATTATTAAAATGTTCTTCAAAAATGGTTCTTTAAGGAACTGTTCAGTGAAAGGTTCTTTGGGGAACCAAAACTGGTTCTTCTATTGCATCGCTGTGAAAACCCTCTTTTGGAACCTTTCTTTTTAACACTGTAACATAAAAAATGTGAAGCAGATCTTGGACCGAAAGGCTTATTACAGGTTTTTTCAACTGCTTACACACATTCTCAAAACTTTGCCTCTTTTTTTCCAAAACTTTACACACAAATCCAAGAATTGCACACAAAATGCAAAATGCCTCACATCTCTTGCAAATTGAAGCACTACATTCAAAATATCACAAACACATCTCAAAAGCAAACATTTGCAAACACCTTTGCCATAATATTAATTCCTGTTCGATTTTTGTGTTACATAGAGAATTGTGTGTTGTGTTTTGCAAAAAGAGTTAAAAGGATGAGAATTAGCATATGGTTTTGCAGATTTGGTGTGTGGTTCTGCTGTTTTAGTGTCAGGTTTCAGAAATTGTGTGACAAGTAAAGATTTTGTGTGTAAGCAGTTGAAAAGCTGTAACACTCCAGTGAAAGAGAGAACAGACTGAGGCTGTGGATGTCTCTGCTGTGAGAGTTAGGGTGAATGTGTGCTATCAGGAGCTGCTGCTGGTGAGGAAAACTGGGTTCTCTTTCATGTGTGTCTTTGATTATACACCCTTGAGTAAATTTGCCCCAGCAAATCTCCTCCACAGCGGCCCGAACGCATGCGTGTGTTTTAAAGCCTCTGATGAGCTGATGACTGTGTGGTGTTCACCTGTGCAGCGAGCCTCAGTCAGTCTGCAGATGCTGTCTGCTCTTATTCAGTGCTCCCTTTCTAGTGCATGAGGGACACAGGCCAGCACTTCATGCCAAAAAGCACAGTCCAACTCAACACTCAGCACTCAACACACTGTCACAAGTCATTCTGTCAAAACTCTGTGTGTGTGTGTGTGAGAGAGAGAGAGAAAGAGAGAGAGAGAGAGAGAGAGAGATAGAGAGAGAGAGAGAGAGAGTGTGTACCTGTTTTTATATTCTGGTGGGGACTTAGACCTGAATACACACAGACTCATGGGGACTTGTGTCACGGTGGGGACCTAAATTGAGGTCTCCATGGGTAAACAAGCTTATAAAATCACACAGAATGAAGTTTTTTGAAAATGTAAAAATGCAGAAATTTTCCTGTAAGGGGTAGGTTTAGGTGTAGAGTTGGTGTAGGACGATAGAAAATACGGTCTGTACAGCAGAACAACATTATGCCTATGAGAGTCCCCACAAGGATAGCAGAACAAGTGTGAGTGTGTGTGTGTGTGTGTGTGTGTGTATGTGTGTGTGTGCGTGAGTTTGTTTGTTTGTGTGTGTGTGTGCGTGCGTTTTTTTTTAAAATATAATTAAAAATAATTTAAATAATACTTCACTTTAAATAAAGCTATTTCCTGTCTTCAGGAGACCTGGAATATGGCATTTCACAACAGAATGAAAAAAAAAAAGATGAATATTTAAATAAATAAATAAATAAATATTTAAAAAAAAAAATGTTAAAATGTTTTAGGACAGAGGTTAATCATCAGCAGCCCTAGTTTTTAAAAATGAGAAGAAAAAGAAGCCCTTTTTTATACTGGTGTACATATCATTATTATTATTTTTAGTAGTTTGTAGTGTTTAGGACAGTGAGAACACTATTTTTTAAAACAACATATTTTTATATCACAATTAATATTTCTCTAAAGCATAATTGAGCTGATAAAATATAGATTTTCAGAATGATTAGTGTATATCCAGGTAAAATATTCCACAAGAATATGCCTAAATATTTTAAATTATTTACATTTCCAGGAATAACGGCTTAAATTTTTGTAATTCTTCACATAAAGCTATTGTATGTCTTCAGGAGTGATGGAAGATGGTACTTCACGACATTATTCAAGATAATATGAAAAATATTTATGCTGTTTAACTTTCAATCAATCAACAGAAGCAGCGACAGAAATCTGCCAGAAAAGCACTGTACATATTTCCACTGCATTTTGTTTTCCAATAAAAACCCCTTCGGCCCTGCAGTCGTCACATTCATACTCCTCATCTACCTCACATCCTCAGCCACCCTCTGAAATGATGTGTCAATACTCATATTAATCACTCAAAATCATCTGCTTCCACCCCTGCAGAGTTAAAAGCGTCTCTGCTTCATCTATTTTTCTCTCACTCCCTCCATCTCTTATTTAATCCTGTCCTCCGGCCTCGGCTCCGCATGCATCACTCCTCCCACTCCAAAGGCTATTTACTCTCCAAAAAGATTCATTTCCTTTCAAAACAGACAAAATGTTCACAGAAATGTGCCATTCACTCAGTGGCCGCTCCAATTTTATGGGCTGTCAGCCTGAACACCTAAAAAATACTCTCACAACAAATACTCTCAGAGCTGTTAAATTTATGAGATCAAGAATTACAAAACAGTGTTGAGCTGACAGTAAAAATGTTATATAAATGTGTGTGTGTGTGTGTGTGTGTGTATATATATATATATATAAAATATGCAATAAAATGATGTGTGTATTTATATAATACAGTATATACACATTCAGATATATGCATACATTTTGCATTTATATAATACAAACACAAACATTATATTATGCACATGCAAAATTCAATATTATATATACTGTTTATACACACACAAAATACATTTTTGTACATATATTTTGTACATATATTAAATTTAAATTTATTCATCTATTTATATAATTCTAAATACATATATAATTAGATGTATACATTTTTATATACATTATGCATACATTTCACATTTCTGCATAAATAATATAGTAAACACCAGCAGGTGATTCTTTAAAATTAAGGCATTTCATGTCATGCACATTTTAAAAGTAAATATATAAATAAAATAAAATAAAATAAAATAAAATAAAACCCATGCCCTCATTAGAGAGCATTAGAGAGATGTGACAGTGCAGTAACAGAGAGCTTCCCATCAGCAGATCTGGCCTGAAGCTTTTCAGATAGTTAGATAAGGTTTTCATGTTAATGCTGCTAATAGTTTGTCTGTGATGAATCTCATTGCTCACGATCTGACAGAGATCACATGCTCACACAAACACAGACTGCCAATAACACTAATAACCCAACAATGACAGCATTCAGCAGAACTGAGTAACTCTGGCCTGTGTGTGTGTGTGTGTGTGTGTGTGTGTGTGTATGTGTGTGCGTGCGTGTGACTGTATGTGCGTGCGTGTCAGTGATGTGCGTGTGTGTGTGTGTGTGTGTGTGTGCGTGCGTGTGTGTGTGTGACTGTATGTGCGTGCGTGTCAGTG
>JAFVLL020036266.1:20538-39285 GCA_021397915.2 Tor tambroides | reverse complement strand
AACTTTTATATAACAATAAAGAGATTGTTGAGGCCTTTTTTTGTCAACAAAAAAATGTAGGCGGCTACTTTCACAGAATAACGCTAATGTTAACCCGCACAGCGACAGATCAAATATCACATTAACAGTGAAATCAGTGTGCTCTTACCACAGCTTATTAAAAATAGAGGTAAATAATCATATCATCATATTAATTTACCTTATAATCCTGCTTGCTGGGAGTTGCTTGACCGTCTGATGATGAGACGAGTGAAGAATCCAGAAAATTCGATGAAGAGGAAAAATAAACAAACCGGTTGGGTCAAAATAACCCAACCCTGGTGGTCAGTGGTGAAAGAACCCCTTGCAGTCCATTTGACCCAGCATGAGCAACCCAACTGTGTTTTTACAGTACCTAAAACAACCCAGAATTATGACCCAGCACAGTTAACCCAACAATATGTTTACAGAAATAACCCAGCACTTTTAAGAGTGTAGTCCTTTGTTCTATTTCGTTATTATTATACGCGCCCTCTTTCAGACACCCCTACAACCATGTGCACAAGTGAAATATGGTTTAAATAAAGTGTCAAAAGAACTTCTAAAACCGTTTCTTCATATATCTGAACAGACATCTGTGTTGAACTAGTTTCCAACCAGCATCCCCTACTGGTTGAAGCTTAATCAATTTTCTACAAATGCTACGTTGTTGTTGTTTGTAATACAGCGGGAGAAATTTCACATCATTCTCTCTTTTACATACATTTTACATACTTACCAGTCTAAGTGGGCGCCTTACTGTAAATGAAAAGTGTGCAATTGCAAAAGCCTTTTTGTCAATGGAGCAGCCAATCACACAGAGACACCATGCATTCAGTCAAATAATAGTCTGGTGAGCTTATTCAAACACATAGATCCCCATTTAAAGTTGGATTTTCAAAATCTGAAATCATATTTTACTGAAAAGCTGTATAAAGTACATGCCTGATAAATGACATATGCACAAAAAATGAAGGCAATAGATTTGAGAAAAAATGTCAACATATGAAGTCATGTTTAAAACAATAGCAGATATTTGATTGTTAATATGTTGCTGGTTACTGGACACACAAGTAACTTTTTTCGCTACTTCTCTGTTCTCTATGTACAGATCCAAATAAGTAATGTATAAACTGAAGGAAACTGAAGACAATGTTAGACTGCACGTGTATCTTAATCTGAATCCAGTTCTCAATCAAACTCAGGAATAGAGCCAAGAGACTCCACTCCAGAGCTCATTTTTGAACTTGACTTGAAATGACACTCTTCAGGTGTTTCTTTGGATCTCTGGGACAGATATGCTGAACTTATCCCTGAAGAAGTACTGCATCTTTCAGCAACTACAAATAAAGGATTTAATACATCAGACAAACCTTAAAATATTGCACAATATGCAAATAACAGCTTACAACTTAACTTATTCGGAAACAACTTACGATTTATTGGATCATCCATACTCTGTGCTCTTTTAATGGGTACAGCTACTGTTCTTTCAGCCTTCTCTAAAGTCTCTTCATCTATACTAAAATGGCATCCTCTATTTTCTGCCACCATCTTTTCAATCTTCTCCAGGAGTTCTGTGACTTGAGATCCATCACCCCAGTTCTTAGTGTTGAGAACATGATACCTGTTTCCACATTTTTCAATGAGCCACTGGAGAGCATCACCTTCACTTGCAATGAATAACTCTACAGGAGTTTCTCCTAGTTCATCTCCAACAGCGAACAGAACCAACGTGTGATTCCAAATGTTTTCACCAAGAGGCTCCATGATTTTCTTCAGTGTTCCGTTCTCTTCCTCTGCAAAGGAACAGTCAACACTCTGGACTAAAATGAAAGCATGCGTTCCAGAAGACTGTTCTGTTACACTTCTCAGAAGGTTGGGTTTAGCATCCTCAAGTCTTTTTCCAAAAAGGAAATCTTTCTCAAAACCTGGTGTACAAACCACAGTGAGCTTCCTCCCGCCCACTTCCCCATTATCACATAGATTGTCTTCGATTCGTCTGTCAAATGCTTGCCTTCCCAAAATTGTGTTCCCTGTCAAACTTATGCCGGAATAGTGTGGTCCAAGCAACACCAACCTCATTTCAAAAAGTTTAGCACCTCCTTAAAAAAGACAGAGCACAGACCGTAAATATGGTCAATTACTTCACTGTTAAAAACCATGTTTTCAGTGTTTACTCACCCGATGCTGAATGTCTCAGTTCATTTATTTTTTGAACTTTAGCCTTTATCTGTTTTGCTCTTTCCTCAGCTTTCATCCTTTTGTTCTTCTTCTCTTGTAAATTCTGACGATGTGTTATAAAACAGCACCCTTCGTTTCCTGCAATCATCTCTTCTATCTTTTCAAATAACTCTGTCACTTGATTGCCATCATCTGTGTTTCTGTTGTTGAAGACATGATACCTGTTCCCGCATTTTTCTATTATCCACTGAAGAGCTTCTCCTTCACTCTCAATGAACAGCTCAATGCTTGTGTCTTGCAACCAGTCACCAAAGGTAAAGAGAACAATCATGTGATCCCAGATTTTGAGACCAAGAAGAGCAACATGTTCCTCCACTGCCTTTCTGTACACTTCAGTGAAAGAGACATCCACACGTATGACCAGCAGAAAGACGTGTGGTCCTGGAGGACAAAGAGATGAACTCAACACAATCTCATCTTTATAGAACCTGGGGGTGTATTTTGAGTGGTAATTTCTTCTTCGGCCTGGAGTATCTACCACAGTAATGTGTCTTCCTGAAACATCTCCTTCTCGTACTGAAGATGTAAGTGATCTTTTAGAATCAAATGCTGATTTGCCCAGGATGGTGTTTCCTGCTGAACTCTTCCCAGATCTGTTGTAACCCAGTAGCACCATCCTCAGCTCTAAGAGGGGATGTTTATTTTCTGCAGGCAGGCATAAATATTTTATTATGGTAGGTTTTTGAGCTCAGTTTTTTAATGACCTCCAGTAATATGAAGGCATTTCTGTGGAGAAGGAACGCTGTTGCGTTATAAATAGAGTAGGCTATATAATTAGAGGTTAAAGTCCCTTAAAGTCAAATTAGTCCACTAGATGACTGTCTATAAGTAATGTTTTCAGGCAGTCTAATGCGGCTATTTACTTAAACAGGGAAATACTGGAAATCTCTAAAAATGTCTGTCAAGATTATGTTTCAATAATATTTCAAATGGACAAATTACTATGACAACAATGCTAAAACTAAAGTTTAGTACAAATCTGCTAAAAACTGGCAGACCCTGTTAATGTGCTTGAGTCTTCCAGAGTACAGTCAGAAAGAGGATTTGATTGGCTCCTTTAACTGAAAAGTGGGACTATTCTATTCAATTCTATTCATTCTTAGAGGTGTCATTTTGAATGTTACAATTTCTCTCATTCATTCATTATATAAAATGTCTGGCTCTTTCCCCCATAAACTGTCCCTTGTTAAACACAATAGCAATATACAGAGTTATAAAAAAGCTCACCAGTTGTTCTTGTCTCGTCTTTCAGTTGTTGATTTTTGATCGTTCTTTTGTTTGCTCTCTTTTCTTGTTCTTTCCTCTTCTCCTCCACCTGTTGCAAAGTATCTCTGTTTATTTCATAATAGTTTCCTCTGTTTCCTTCCACCATCTCCTGTATTTTCTTAAGCAGTTCTGTGACCTGAGATCCATCACCCCAGTTTTTAGTATTGAGAATATGATGTCTGTTTCCACATTTCTCAATGAGCCACTGGAGGTTTTCATTCTCAAACTGTTGAGTGGTTATGTCTCCTTGATGACCTTCACAGGTGAACAGCACTATAATGTGCCTCCATACTTCCTGACCAAAACATTTAATATTATCACATAGGATGTCTTTTTCATTTTGTGTAAACAGTGTGTCCACATTTAAGACCAGCAGCAGTACATGAGGTCCTGGAGGACATTTAGTCACACTCAGGAGAATTTCTTGTTTATACAGTTCAGGGTTTTCTGCAAAGGGTAAATTTCCCCACCAACCCGGAGTATCAACCACAGTGATCTTTGTGCCAGCTATTTCACTGTGTTTCTCCACACAATGCAAAGTCTTCAAGTCAAACTCCTTTTTGCCCAGGATAGTATTTCCTGCTGAATTTTTCTCCACAATTTTTGGACCCAAAAGAAGAATCCTCAGCTCTGTTAGAGAAAATCAGGGCAGAGGTATGCGAGTATGTACTTTATTAAAAAAAGGTCTAGATAGAACACAAGTTGTTTATGTTAATATGGCATTTCTAGTAGGGCTGCACAATTGATTATTACAATAATGCCATTACAATAATGGCTGCCGTGATTAACTAATCGTGAAAAGTGTTAAATTATAACATTCTATTTCGATCTACTCTCACTGCTTCAATGGTTTCTATTTAGTTTCAGTTCTAGCTGAACTGAAATGATTCAATGATTCACGGCGTAAGTAATAGATAATGTGAAACACAGGGAGCGTTATTTGTTAGCTATTTGTATATAATTTATACAGTTTGTTTTTCATGCTGCTTAGATGATCAGTGTTAAGTCTTGATATGCTGATGCATAAAACAGCAATAAACAAAACAGTTCTCAGCTTGTTTTGGATGTGTACTCTATAAATAAAAAATATGGAATCCAAAAAGTATTTAAATATAAATTAACCAGCATTATTAATCACAATTACAATACCAAGGGCAATGAAAAATATTGTGCAGCTCTAATTTCTAAAGTAAGTTCAAACCATGCAATAATCAATATTTTTCACACTAACCTGAGGAACTATGTGAGCTGCTTGATTTCATGATGACACTGAAATTCTTCTTCCAGAATTCGTCTTTAATGGGTAAATGTCTGATTCATTCCCTTAAAATAATGCATTAACTGCAGTAATATACAGTTAATGGTACAAGTATTTTTCAGAGATGTAGCGTTGCCCAGTATAACTTGTTTACAGAGAACAGCAGAACTTTGTTCCCTTATTGCTACGGTTTTATTGAGCCATATATTTTACAACGGTCAAAGAACAATCAGGTGTGTTGATTCCAAAAGAAATGATCCACAACAAAAGAATCAGTATGTGAAATATAATATTTAACTGCAACATATAAGCTGTGTAACGAGCAACAGTCACATTTACTAAATGAAAGAATGAGTAAATTGTATACATACATGGCAAACTAAATGTGCACAAAAAAGGAGGAAGTGAAAAAAAGTTTTGCTTTAAACTCATACATTAAAGGCCCAGATTTAAAAGATGTTGACAAGACATATAGCTGTACACAAAATAGAGGTCCACCCTATTTTAGCAAGGTCCACTCATTTGCAGATTTAAGCCCTCATGACTGGTAAAGAACTGCTCAGATGATTCACAAATCACTATTAGTGTTTGTCTTCATTAAATGTATGTCGCCTTCTGCTGGTACATGATTTACATGAAGTCCATTGTGTCCTCTGAATAATCACTCTTCCACTGTTAAATTCACTATCTATTTAATCACTCTTAAATTTGAGAAAGCACCAAAATGTGAGAAAATGCTATCTCTGTGGTCCAATCATCATCTCTTGTGTGGGGAAAAAGTCATCACATAAAAAACAAATGAGACAATTACTATGTATGCAATATTACTGCTATTAGACCAGGGCATTTATTTCAAGGTATTGAGCTACTCAGATCTCTGTTAATCTAATTCACATATAACCACTTAACTAAATAAAGTCAAGAAATAACTAAATACTCACAAATAGCCAATATGCCTCATTGGAGTATCAGTCTAAACGATATGATCTTACCTGAATATTTCCACTTTACATCAAGAATGCTTAGTAAAACACAGCAGAAAGCAGCTGCACTCCTAGATCCTCAAGCATATTAACAGACAGATCCACATGTTTCAGATATGATTGATCTGATCCCAGAACAGAAGCCAGAGCAGCACAACCTTCACATGTGAAACCACAATGTTTCAACCTGTAAAATAAAGAATAGTAAGACACTCTTCACGTCCTTATTCTGTAAAGACTGACTAAAACCTAAATTCAGTGTAAAATGTTCTTTCTTACTGTGTGTTGTACTTATATACTTTACTTTGTTGTGGTTGTACTATAAATGTACTATAATACACACTACAGTTTCAAAAGAGGAGAACATTAAGACTCTTTGGGCCTTTTGGTATGGGTATAGCAGAGAAAGGCCAGGATGAAGAGGGGAAACAGGATCAGGAGACGACAGAAGCCAGATTCAAAGTCATGTGGTTTGCATGAGCAATACCACTAGGCCACATCTCAAAAAGAAAAAACAAAACAAAAAACTGTGTATATGTTTCTTTTGGTCATGAATTAAATGATCACAAAATTTTCAAAACAAAGAGAAATCAGGAGGTCATAAACATGACAGGGAAAAAAATCAAGTAAATTGGTGGGTGGGGTTAGGTCTAAAAACACATTTGATTGACTGTTAGATATATTTTACTTAAGTATCTCCAGTTTACAGTCCTCCAGTCCAGTACTTAGAAGCTTCACTCCTAAATCTCCTAGTTTATTATCAGACACAGATCCAGTTCTCTCAGATATGAGGGGTTTGATCTGAGAGCTGAAGCCAGAGCAGCACATCCTTCATCTGTTACCTCACAATCATGCAGCCTGCATAGAGAACAATAACACACTTTTCAGTCTCGCTGTTTATTCTATAGGGGAATGGGTTCCTTATAAAATATAGTCTATAAACATGGTTAATAAGTAAACAATCTTAAGCGACACAAACTTTTTTTATAGAATTTTGTAATGGGTTTACTTCAAAATTAGTCAATACACCATTCATGTATGCTTACAACAGTAATATAACTCATTTACTAGTATATACTGTATTTGATAAGAGAAACTGTAGAAAGATACCCAAGCATCTCTAGTTTACAGTGAGGATTGCCCAGTCCAGAAGAGAGCAGGTTCAGTCCTGAGTCTGACAGTTTATATTTAGACAGATCCAGCCGTCTCAGGTGTGAGGGGTTTGATGTCAAAGCTGAAGAAAGAGCTGCACAACCTTCATCTGTAATATCACAATTCACCAGCCTGCAGAGAAAACATCTTCATTAAAGATAAACTTAAATCTTAAACCACTTACCAGTATGCAATCTTAGATGTGTACATTACCATATATAAAAAAACAGATTTACAGCACAAAACCAATAATTATCACCCAGAATTCTGAGTAATTATAAACTAAATAGTTCTTGCCTAATTAAATATTATGGTATTACCTCAGTGTTTCCAGTTGGCAGTAATAATTCTCCAGTCCACTATAGAGCATCTGTACTCCTGAATCTTCTAGTTTATTTCCAGACAGTTCCAGCTCTTTCAGGTGTGTGGGGTGTGATGTCAGAGCTGAAGCTAGAGCACCACAACCTTCATCTGTGATACCACAATTCACCAACCTACAGAAAAAACAACAGCATTGTCTCCTAATTGTTCACTTCAAGACATACCTGTGATGCTGACCTCCTAGAATAACTTAAAAGAAAAATCACAATTAAAATGCCTTATAAAATATGTCTTAATGAGGTCTAACTTATAAGTGGCACTGGAAATTAGGATCTTACTTAAATGTTGCAAGTTTATATAGCTGACTCTCTGGTCCAGCAAAAAGAAGTTTGACTCCAGAATCTCTCAAGTTCCAGCTCTCTCAAGTTTGAGAAATTTAATCTCAGAGCAGAAACACAATCTTCACCTGTGAGATCACATTCATTCAATCTGGAGAGAGAAAAAATGACACTTTCACTTTCTCGGCATGACACTACCTCATAGTTGTAGATAGCATTCCATAAGGACTATGGATAAGCTTCCTTATTCCTTAGAGTTTAGAAGGAACATCCTGATCAAAGAGGGATTACAGTCTAACATCGTGCATGCTTAGATGCCACAATGATTAAAAAAGAATAAGGGCATACTATAAAACTCAAAAATACTTATTTTGAGAACCAGTTCTATTGCAACACTCAGAGCAATGATCTTACTTGAGAGTTTCCAATTTACAATAAGGATTCTCCAGTGCATCGGAGAAAAGATTTATTCCTAAACCCCCAAGTTTATTCCCAGACAGATCCAGGTTTCTAAAGAGTGTGGGATTTGATCTCAGAGCTGATACCAGAGCAACACAACCTTCATCTGTGATATCACAACTCACCAACCTGCAGAGAAAACAATAACACAATGTTCACTTCTTCACGTTGTCTTTCACAGATTAAAGTTGCTTTGCTATAACTACAATACTGAATGTGACTAGCTTATATATGACACTCAAATTCATCTTACTTAAGCGTGCCAAGTTTACAGTAAGGGATCTCCAGTGCAGCAGAGAGCATCTGTACCCCAAAGTCTCCTACTTTATTTCCAGACAGATCCAGCTCTATCAGGTGTGAGGGGTTTGATCTCAGAGCTGAAGCTAGAGCTGCACAACCTTTATCTGTGATACCACAATCTTTTAACCTGAAGAAAAGCAACACACCATCACTCCATTTAGGACACAGCTTATTTCAGAAGATTTTGAAGAAACCACTCATTAGTATGTAACTATGGTTCATAAAAATATCGTCAGACCCAGAATTTACCATAAAGGACCACAATCTAGATATTCACAATCTACAAAAAAAATGTTGATGCTATTATGGATCAAATGGTTTACTCATAGAGATGACCTTATTTCAATGTTTCCAGTTTCCAGTAAGGATTCTCCATTGCAGCAGAGAGCAGCATCATATCTAATTAACTTAGGTTATTCTTTGACAGATCCAGCTCTCTCAGGTGTGAGGGGTTTGATCTCAGAGCTGATACCAGAGCAGTACAACCTTCATCTGTGAAACTACAGTCAAATCAAGTCAAGTCGAGCTTTATTGTCATTCCGCTACATGTGTGGACATACAGTGGAACGAAATGTCGTGTCTCGCAGGACCACGGTGCTACATAAATAAACATAATTACGAACATACAACACTAGACTAACAGTTTTTGACCTACATAGCTAACTCACTGAATTGGTAATCTGACTATACATATAATATAAACAGTTGACATACATACACATAACTTAGAGCAGTTTTTTTAACCTACAGCTAACGTACTGAGTTGGTAATCTGACTATACATATATTATAAATGTCAGACTATACATACACAATCTAAGACAGACTATACAAGTACTTACATAATAACTGTACATGATATTGCAATAGAGGTATTTAGGGTTGGCATAGTAATATGATTTGTTGTGCATTCACAAGTAAACATTATCTAAGTCCTTGTAACATGAGGGTTTATAAGAAAGTGTCTGGTGCATATAGAGAGGAAAGAGTGTGTTTTTCCACAAGTGGTTTGTATAGGCCACTCACCTGTGTGTAACACACCTCAGAATTGCATAATGTTCTTGAGGTTTTGGAAGCAGTTTTCTAGTGGTGCGTGTGTGGTGTGGTGTTGTGGGATGGGGGAGAGTGGTCCTGGTTTCAGGAGCTAGGAGTTATGGATGAGGTTTCAGAAGGGGGTGAGGTGATTGGAATTGAGGGCTCTCACAGCCTGGGGGAAAAAGCTGCTGAGCAGTCTGGCAGACCGCTCTAATGTTCGCGCCTTCCTGATGGCAAGAAGAGCTGGAAGAGACTGTGGGAGGGATGGTGGCTCACGATACTGGTAGCTTTACTGGAGTATCGTGTAAGGAAAATGTCCAGGATGGAGAGGAGAGGGGCACCAATGATTTTTGCAGCTGTGTTCACTGTCCGCTGTAGGGTCTTGCGGTCAGCTGCACTGTGTCTCATTGTGACAGTGATGCAGTCAGTCAGCACACTCAATTGTTCTATAGAATGTGGTGAGGATGGGTGGGGAGACTTCATTTCTTTAAGTCGGCAGGAAGTGGAGCCGTTGTTGTGCCTTCTGGAGAGTGATGTAGTGTTGGTGGTCCAGGTGGACCCTGGTGATGTGTACCCCCAGGAATTTAGTGCTGCTGACTCTCTCCACAGTCGAGCTGTCGATGGTCAGTGGGGGGTGGTCAATATGATTCCTCCTGAAGTCCATCACAACCTCCTTTGTCTTACATTGAGGGACAGGTTATTTGCACCACACCATTTCACCAGTTGTGCTACTTCCTCTCTGTAGGGTGTTTCATCGTTGTTGCTGATGAGGCCTACCACCGTTGTGTCATCAGCAAACTTGATGATGTGGTTGGAGCTGAACTTGGCAGTGCAGTCGTGGGTCAGCAGTGTGAAGAGCAGGCTGAGCACACAGCCTGTGGGGGCACCTGTGCTCAGTGTAGTGTCGAGGTGCTGTGGGCTGACACGGACTGACTGAGGTCTTGCAGTTAAAAAGTCCAGGATCCAATTACAGAGGGAGGCATTTAAGCCCAGCAGGTTTAGTTTGTTGATGAGTTGTTGTGGGATTATTGTGTTGAATGCTGAGCTGAAGTCAATGAACAGCATTCTAACAAAGGAGAATACAGCAGCATACAGCTAACCAATCTGCAGAAAAAAAACAATACAATTTTTCCTTTAATTAGTTCAAGACACACTGATCTTTGAAGCTGTGACCTCCAGTGGCTGCCCAAAATCATACACCTAATTTGTTTAATCAACAATGTACAATGGGTAAAAAAATAAATAAATCTACACACCCCTGTTCAAATAATAGAATTTTTAAGATATTTTCTTGGATTTATTCTTTAGATCTCAAGTTTGACACTTCAATTCATGATCTCACTTCAATGCTTCCAGTTTCCAGCAAGGATTCTCCATTACAGCAAAGAGCAGCATCGTGTGCAGGGCTGGGAAGGTTACTTTTAAAATGTATTTTGTTACAGATTACAAAATACATGTTTTAAAAAGTATTTTGTAAAGTATTTCGTTAGATTACTTTTAGTAACTTAATCTAAATACTTTGGAATACTTAAGATAATGGGCATATTAACTTTGATGTCTTGTTTTTATGTTAACCACCTCTAAATAAAAATGGGTGGCATGAATACGTTTAAAACAATTATAAATGGATAAATAATGCTATAAGATTATTATTTTCAATACAACATTTTGAACACAGAAATAAAAATAAAAGATAGAAATAAAAAAAATGGGATATGGGAGGAAATTATGTTTTTAAATATGAAACTGAAACCACCAGTAGGTGGTGCCAAATCACTGTCTTAATGAAAGAGTCATGGAATCATTCGAATCGTTCAAAAGAACTGATTCATTCAGGAATCAAGCAAGTGGTTTTATGAATGTAATTGAATCATTCTCAGCTGATTCATTCAATAAGCAGCTTCATTCAGGAACCAAATGTTGCTCTCAGATGCGCAACTATTCTGATGTGGATTTATTTGGAAGGCAGTGGTTATTTGCATTAAGTGCAAATAAATAGCCATAAATTCTATTTACACCATGTAGGAAAAAAGTAGCATTTTCTTTGCAACAAGTGATAGTAAGTAGATGCTATTAATACTTATTGAAAACAGCGGCAGATATGTGATGGGAAAAGGGAGAAGAAGGGAGTTGAATGAGTTCGGCATAAGGCGGTTTCAAACTCAAATGTTATCACCACGTGTCTCACATAGGTGTATTTTCTAATGATGTCAATCCCAAACAATTTTTGTGCTTAGTGTAAATAGACCAGTGCTTGTATTGAACCATTTTTGCGCTATGGAGCAAATCAGACTGTTCTTTTAATAAGTCACTAAATATGAACATTTTGTTATGAATTGTATAAAATCAGCATCACATTTGCAATCGCGCTAATATTCGGCTAAACAACACTCTTCTTCCTCGATAGATTGTTTAACTATAGACTACATAAATATAGAAAACAAGAACTCCTACAAACCTGAGGCTGTGAACAACTTACTTTAAGATGCTTTTTCAAGGTTAGATGTTCCTTTGAAGCCGAGAGTTTTGTTGCAGGTAAACAAAAATTGCATGGCCTACTGTGATGTTCCGTCCTTTTTCACATATATAAGTAAAATCGTCCTTTTATTTCCATGACAATTATGCTTACTTGATTTTCTTGCATTTTAGTGAGTCGTCACTATAGTCTGCTGTTTGAACAGGCTGCACGCGAGTCAGAGCATCACCAGTTGCCTCATGGTTTAAATTTCCAATCATTTTACATTAATATAAAAATAAATAAATGACATTAAAAATCAAAGTAATCACTCTGGTAATCTAAGATACTTTTCTGATGTAACTGTAATTTGATTACTACCCATTTAAAATGTAACTATAACGAAATACAGTTACTCATATTTTGTATTTTAAATACGTAACGACGTTACATGTATTTCGTTATTCCCTAGCCCTGATCGTGTGTAAATAACTTAGGCTATTCTCAGACAGATCCAGCTCTCTCAGGTGTGAGGAGTTTGATCCCAGGGCTGAAGCTAGACCAGCACAACCTTCCTCTGTTAAACCACAACTCAACAACCTGCAGAAAAAAACAATACATGTTGCTACAGGCCCTGTAGTACAGGGTCACAATTACAATAGACATCATGTTTATATATTTACATTTTGGAATGATATGATACGGGTTTCTCGAAGGTTCTCAAAGGTTGAAAATTATTGCTTAAATTAATATACTTGGTCCATCAAATGTTGAATATGTCATCACATCCCTGCTTTTTAGTTCAAGATATGATGGGCAGTGCAGGGGTGAGTTTCGGGGCTTAAGCCTTCAGTGTTTTTTTCTTTATTTGTTTTTCATTTTTTGATACTCAAAATCTTTAAAAAGATCTTACTTCAATTTCTCAAGATTGCATGAAGGATTCTCCAGTCCAGCAGAGAGCAGCATCATTTCTACATCATTTAGGCTATTCTGTGACAGGTCCAGTTCTCTCAGGCGTGAGGTGTTTGATGCCAGAGCTGAAGCCAGAGTGCCACAGCCTTCATATGTTACACCACAACCAATCAACCTGCAGAGAGTAAAATTACATGTTCCTCATCGTCACTTCCATTTCAGATAAAACTATAACCTTACACAATGTTTTATGTTCCCATAGATGTAACTAGATTCTTCAAAAATCACTTTATAAGATTAATACATATTACCATAATCTATTTCACTGTAGTTGTTAACCATTATATATCAGCACTGACCATTAGTTTTCCTGTTTCATGTTTTTTTTTTTTGATGGTGATGAGCTGTTTTTGACAATTTCTTTCTTTGTGGAGAAAATACAGGATAATAAGAGTGCAGAACAGAATCAAGTTGCAATATAAATCTGAATTTTAATTTTCAGTTATTTATTTTTTATCTAAATTATTTAATTATTTCAGTACATAGTAGAATAAATAAAAAATACATAAAATAAAATGTAATTTCAGCAATGCTGTGCATGTGTTATTTAATATCTTTAAATCAAAATTGGTGATATCGCATCTGCTTTATACCCAGAATCTGGATTTTTTTGACCCATCAGTATATATTTGAATACTATTGAAATAGTTTTGTTTCAAATATTGATCCACTACTATTTCTTTAGGCATATACCTTTCCTTTTTGTTTATTTCAAAATGCAACTGGAGATCTACTATTGTCATTTGGAACAGCCAAGGGGGTATTATTGGTATTGCTACCGTTGAGCTTATTTTTATATAATTAATTCCTATCTTCTTAGCATCTGCATTGGCATTCCATCCAAAGCTACTATAATTTACATACTCATATTCCCAACATTTTTGTAATGCATCTTTGACTGAATGGGTTTCTACATGCCCCCTTACAGAACACCAGTATGCCATCTTTAACTTAAGTCTGCGGAGGTCTAAAGGCAACTCCGCAATTTCCACCTGCATTGCTGAGACTGGAGATGTTCTAAATGCCCCACTTCCTATTCTTGGTGCTTGAGATTGAATACCACTTACTTTCTTTAACATAAATACTGATGCCAAACTACACTGAACAAAAATATAAACACAACACTTTTGTTTTTGCCCCCATTTTTCATGAGCTGAACTCAAAGATCTAAGACTTTTTCTATGTACACAAAAGGCCTATTTCTCTCAAATATTGTTCACAAATCTGTCTAAATCTGTGTTAGTGAGCACTTCTCCTTTGCCAAGATAATCCATCCACCTCACAGATGTGGCATATTAAGATGCTGATTAGACAGCATGATTATTGCACAGGTGTGCCTTAGGGTGGCCACAATAAAAGGTCACTCTAAAATGTGCAGTTTTACTGTATTGAGGGAGTCTGGGTGGGGGGGGGGTTCTTTATTTAGGCCATAATTAAGCAGTTATAAATGTATCTGCTATATGCATGTGTTGTATGTATATTCCCCTATTATATTAACCTAGTTACAACCCTTTACTTGTATTAGCCTAGATAGATATCGTCTAGAAGTTACTTTCTTGGTATCAAAATGACCTTCTTTTTATTCCTCGAACAATGATGTACAACTATGTGATCATGAAATGCATCATACAATTTTTACTCTGCTTTGAAGTAAAACTGCACCAACTCTCCAGACCAGCAATAAAAATGCAAGTGGGCCATAAATGGAAACAAAGAATGTATCTCCCGCTCAAAATTCATGCCTCTGATTGGCCACTCCACCCAAAAAGTAGGTGCGGCTATGAACTATCAAAAGTTCCGGACTCAGACTAATCGGTGCTCAAAACTCTTCTTCTTGAGACGGACACGCCCCAAAAACTCTCCTCTTGAGTTTAACCTTCTGGCAGTTTCACCTTCAAGTAACTTTGTGGACTCGCTGTGGACTTTCCTATCTTCAGAAGAACCAGAGGAAAATCTTCAGCTCACTCCTAAAGAAATCATCAAGAACCTCTTGTCTACCACATCAGGACTCTTATTCAGCAACAAAACCATTACAAGTAACCATTTGCAACTATTTAGATGCGTGTTTAAGTTTGAACCCCTTTTAAGGTGAATTTTGATTCTCTGATGATTCTCAATAGGGTTGTGGTTAATTGATGTGAAATACTGCCATTCTTTTGCTCTTCTCTGTATCTTCCTTACTTTCCTTCATTCTGTATATATGTGTTTTGTTAATTTAGTTGTATGTTAGCTATAGTCTCATTTTATTAAATCCCTTATATTCACATTTGATTGTCTCTGTGTCCTGCTCATGATTCGAAGTCTCTGAATGCTGCTCCTTGATACATGCTAAAGTACTGCTAGTACTGTATAAGTAGGAAGGCTATTGTTCCTTGGCCAGGAAAATAATCTTTCCTAGAATTGATAAATAATTATATTGTCTGCTCGGTGGACAGACAGATCAAATAATTGTAATATCGATTCTGCTACAGCTAACTCTAAGATCTAATCTAAATATTTATTATTAATTATAACCAGTTATAATTAATTATAAATATTCCCCTTTTAAGCTAATTTGCTACATCAGTTTGACTGTGATGTTGAGCAAGCAAAATGTGGTAAAAATCCTCATACCCGAGTGTCTCCAGTTCACAGACAGGATTCTTCAATGCGACAGAAAGATGTCTCACTCCTGTGTTTGTTACTTCTTCATCACAAAGATACAATATTTTCAAATGTGAGAGGTTTGATGTCATAGCTGAAGCCAGAGCGTCACAATCCTCGTCTGTGATGGCACAATCAATCAGCCTGCAGGGAGAAGAAAAAACAAAAAACAATTAATTTTCACAGAAAATTAGATATTTAAAACCATTTTCATTACCTTATTAATTATATAGTCATTTATATGAAATTAAATTTATATGTTTAAAATTTATACATTCATACGTTATTTTATATAAAATAAAATTCACTGTATTCATTTTGTCTAAACCAAAAGAGTCCACACAGGATAGGTCTTATATGAATGACACATAAAATGCTCTTACCAAAGTGCTTCCAGTTTGGAGTGAGGATTCTTCATTTTAGAACAGAGGTGTTTAATTCCAGAGTCTCCAAATTTATTTTCTGACAAATTCAGCTCTCTCAAACATGAGTTGTCTGAACTCAGAGCTGAAGGAAGATCAGCACAATCTTCATCGGTGAGACCACAGTCTATCAGCCTGCAATGGATTGTAAATAAAACAATGCTTTCTGTTCAAGGTATACGGAATGATTTTTTTTTAAAAATTCATAAAATACCTTTAAACAAATAATTATTATAACGGTTTGTGATAGTCATGTGTGAGACTAGATAATACAATACCTAAGTATTTCCATTTTACAGTGAGGATTGTCTAGAGCAAGAGAGAACAGCTTTCTTCCTGAATCTCCTATATTATTATGAGACAGATCCAGTTCTCTCAGGTATGAGGGATTTGATCCGAGAGCTGAAGCCAGAGCAGCACATCCTTCATCTGTGATACCACAATCATGCAGACTGCAGAGAGAACAATGATTCTGAGTAATAATTGGTGAAGGATGTTGATGGAGAATGGTGATGAATCTTACAGTAATATAATGAAATGTTAACTCCCTGACCCCTAAAATTACTTTTCCGCAATTAAAGATGACAAAAACAAAACGGAAAACTAGTTAGCAGAACAAAAGTTAGCCCTGAGTCTCTAGCAGCACTTGTTTTCAGATACAACTTAATTTGACATTTTTTGTACATAATTCAAAGAAATTCCAACATTTTAAATGTGGCTCAAGGGTTCAAATACTATTTGGGGAATCTGAATCTGAAGTTTCTGAAATTTTGTACTGCATAAATCGAAATTGCTCTCACTGTTGAAGTAAATGATATAGGCTTTAATAGGCACCATGTCATATACGTTATATATATATTAAAAAAAATCTTACCACAGAGTTTCCAATTTGGAGCAAGGATTTTTAAGTATAGCAGAAAGCAAATTGATTCTGGAATCTCTAAGGTTATTTCCCATCATATCCAATGTTTTCAGGTGTGGGTTTGAATTTAGAGCTGAAGCCAAAACATCTCAACCTTCATCAAGGCCACAGGATCTCAGCCTGCAGAGAGGGGGCATAATTTAGCATTAGATAATGAAAGACATTACTGTTTTAGAATATTTCATTGGAATGTTGACACAGACCATTCATTTGCAGTTGTATTAATTTAAACAAATTTATAGAAAGTGACTTACAAAATCAGATAATGAGAGATTTAATTTTACCTCAAAATCTCCAGTTTACACTGAGGACTCAGTCCATCAGAGAGGAACTTGACTTCTGTGTGTCGTAATTGATTATTAGACAGGTCCAGATATTTTAGCTGTGAGAAGTTTTATTTCATAACTGAAGCCAGAGCAGCGCAACCTTCAACTGTCACCCCACAATCATTAATTCTGAAATGATGACACATTTTAATGTTAGGGTAATTTTTCATTAATGCCTTTTAAAACTATACTTTAATGTGAATGGGATGTCAAAGGAATTTCTATAATCACTCTTGATATTAAAAGAACCACCAAAGAAATCATACATCAGTTTTTTCCAGTTTACAATGAGGGCTCAGTAGCGCATCACAAAGCAGCTTCAATCCTGAGGCTCCTAGTTTATTCTCAGGCAGATCCAGCTCTCTCAGTTGTGAGGACTTTGATGTGAGAACTGAGTTCAGATGAGTGCAACCTTCATTTGTGATGTCACAATTCCTCAACCTTCATTGAAAATAAAACAAGTGATTGTAACTACTTCAATGCTGTGGTTTTGTGTAAATAACTACTATGTTAAAGAATTAAAATGGGTCTAACTGAAAACATAATAGGCACCACAACACTGACAGTTACCTCAGTATCTCTAGTTTACAGTGAGGATTCTGCAGTCCTTTAGAGATAAACTTGACACCTTCATCTTTCACTGTATTTTCACTCAGGTTCAGCTCCATCACGCATGAGGCTTCTGAGCAGAGAGCTTTGGCTAGAGGAACAGAACTTTCCTCTGCCAATTCACACTCAACGAGCCTAAAAAAAAAATACAAACTTTGTATTTATTGTACCTCAAATGAAGAAAAAAATTAAAGGTGCAGTGGGATCTAAAAAGGAAGACTATTCCAGAGCATAGGTCCAACAACGGCAAGCGCACGATCCCTTCTGGACTTCAGTCATGTTCAAGGCTGAGCTAGAGAGTAACTGTTTGAAAGTTCAGACAGGTATGAGGGTGCAAGACCATTTAGAGATTTAAAAACAAACATCAATATTTTGAAATCATCTCTATGATGTACCGGCAGCCAATTTAAAGCCATTAAAATAGGAGTAATATGTTGAGGTTTGCGAATTTTCGTTAAAAATCTGGCTGCAGTGTTTTGAACCATTTGAAGCCTTGTAAAAGAGGACTGGGAAATTCCAGCATATAAATAATTACAATAATCCAATCGAGACAAAATGAAAGCGTGTGTGACGCTTTCAAGATCTTTGGGGGACAAAAAAGGCTTTACTCTAGACAGAAGTTTCAAATGAAAAAAGCTTGACTTAACTACTGTATTTACAGTGGGGGAAATAAGTATTCAACACTTGAACAAATTTTTTATTAAACATTTCCAGTGCAGCAATTCACATGAAATTTTGACCAGATGTTGGTATTAACTCAAGTAATTTACACAGAGAAAAAATATTGAATATTACAGTCCATAAAAAAGTTGTGTAATAAAGTGAAATGACACAGGAAAAAAGTATTGAACACACTAACTTAGATTATACTTAATACTTGGTGGAAAAGCCTTCAAGCTTCAAGACGCTTCCTGTATGAACAAACTAATTGTTCACAGTGCGCAGGTGGGATTTTGGTCCATTCTTCTAAACAGACTGTCTTCAAATCTTGAATGTTCCGCGGGGCCCTCTTGTGAATCTTGATC
>JAFVLL020036266.1:0-20438 GCA_021397915.2 Tor tambroides | reverse complement strand
AACATCTGGTCAAAATTTCATGTGAATTGCTGCACTGGAAATGTGTTTAATAAAAAATTTGTTCAAGTGTTGAATACTTATTTCCCCCACTGTATGTGTTGATCAAACTTAAAGGAAGAATCCAGAGTAATTCCCAGAATTTTCACAGTTGGTTTGATATAAGAGTGCAGATTTCCAACATTAACAATGGTTTTTTTCTTTCCCCACAGAGGGTCCAAACACTTTTGCTTCAGTTTTACTCGCATTAAGGTGTAGAATATTTGAGGACATCCAGGATCTTACATAATTTAGCAAGCAATGTTTCAAAGCCTTTCTTGTCAGTGCACTTAAAAGGCAGATCAATTTGAGTGTCATCTGCATACAAGTGAAAAGACACTCCATGACTTCTAAGAATCGAACCTAGAGGTAATATATATATATATATATATATATATATATATATAAAGAAAACAGACATGGGGACAAAATGGATCCTTGAGGAACACCACAGGTAAGAGGAGCTATAGAAGAGACAGAGCCTCCAGTGACAACTGTAAAGGTCCTGTCAGTAAGAAAAGATTTAAACCAACTGGGTGCACTTCCACGGATGCCCACATAATGTTCAAGACATGATAATAGAATGGCATGATCAACTGCTGTAAAGTATCAAATGCTGCTCTCATTAAAATGACTGAGTCTCCGGAGTCAACAGATAGCAGGATGTCATTCAAAACTCTTAATAGTGCAGATTCAGTGCTGTGGTTCGTCCTAAAACCAGACTGAAATTTATCAAGGATAATATTTGCATCAAGGAAGCTCTGTAACTGCAGTAGCACAGTTTTCTCAAGATTTTAGATGGATGCCAAGGCTTTTTGGGTCAAGGAGAATCCGATCTCTGACCCAGTTGATTTGCATGCTTTCATGGCTGCAATTCGCTGTGTTTTCCACCAACTGGCAACCCAGGGTATCAAAATACTATTGAGTTAACTGGCAGTGGGCGGAATCACATGGACCAAAACAAAAACAGACATTCCGACACAGAACACACATTTCAAAGTAGAATATCTGGATTTTTGAAGAAACACGTATGTGAACTTGGAATGTTTCCTTAAGTATTTTATGCTTTAATACAGTCAAAATATACGCACAGCAACTTTAATATTGTCATGTATAATATTTTCATAATTTGGCTATTGTTATTATTACTTACTGAACGGATGTCGATGCTTCAATCACAGGCAGCAGTTTAAGGAGAATTTGCAGCATTTGTGCAGAATCCATTACTGAAGAAAAATTCTTAAATTTTAACACACCCAAGTTCTCTGAAGTCAACAGAACAAATATTAGAGCTGACCACTGTAAGGAAGATAGGGCGTTTGTGAGAGATTTAGTGTTTAGATACCACAGCATTTGTTCTGTTAGTGAGTCATCACCCAGATCACTGAGACAGTGGAACAGATTGATGAATTTCTCTGGAGTGGGATGTTCCTCTGTCTTCTCTCTGATGTAATTGATTGTTTCTAAATTGTGGAAACAACAAATTCATCTAAATCTGCTTTCTGTCTGCGTCAGAAGTCCTTTTAAAAAAGTCTGATTGGACTCCAGAGAAAAGCCCAGAAGGAAGCGAAGAAAAAGGTCTAAATGTCCAGTTTTACTATTTACAGCCTCATCCACAGCTTTCTGGTGTAGGTCAAATATTAAAATCTGTTTGTTTTTTGTTTCATAAGTTGGTTCAGTAACATTAAACACGTTAATGTTGTTTTTCGTGAAAGAGTGATGCACATACAGAGCAGCTAGATGTTCCTGGATGGATAGATGAACAAAACTGTAGACTTTCCTTTGATGCAAGTCCTCTCTACAAGTGCACAATCCTGAGTACACTGATGCTTCAGTCACATCAATGCCACACTCTCTCAGATCTTCTTCATAGAACATCAGATTGCCTTCAATAAGTTGCTGGAAAGCCAGTTTTCCCAGTTTGAGGATCATGTCTTCACTGTTCACTCTCTTCTCATAGTCCTTCTCATGTTTGATGTTGGTCTGAATGATCAGGAAGTGTGTGTACATTTGAGTGAGAGTCTTGGGAATCTCTCCACTTTCTGAAAGGAAGTGGAAATATGAGGTGGATGTCCTGATTTGCTCTCCCTTCAGCCCAGTCCAGAATGAACTTCTGCACAAAGACTATTTTTCCAATGCCAGCGACTCCTTTAGTCAGCACAGTTCTGATGGGTCGGTCTTGTCCAGGTGATGGTTTGAAGATGTCATTGGAGTTGATTGGTGTATCTTCTGTTTCTTCTCTCTTGGAAGACAAATCAGTCTCTCCATTTTCACCTTCTGTGATGTGGAGCTCTGTGTAGATCTCATTTACGAGGGTTGAATTTCCCAGCTTTGCTATTCCCTCATGCAGATGTTGAAACTTCTTCCTCAGCTTTGTTTTGAAATTAGTGCTGTTCAGTTAATTAACAGACACAAATAACAAAAGTGAATGAGTACACTGACAGGAACACAAAAAAGTGAATAAGATCAATAGCCCTACCTGTGATCAGAAGTGCTGCCAGTTTCAGATTTAGCACAGAGACAATGCTTTGATGTGCCACTCTTCTTGGACATGTAGCTGGACTCCAGTGAGTCTGGTCTTTTCTGTCTACAACACAAAAGTATCCTACTTAATAAACAACATTTCAATATTTAGCTGAATGATATATGCTTCCTAATGTTTTCTAATGAGTTTAAATTTGTTCTAATTTGTCTTTATAATCTCACTATATTTGGAGTTCATAGAGACTGAAAAAATAATTAAAAGGGACATATCATATTCGGTCATTCAATTTTAGCCGATTAGAAGTGACAGGCCAGTTGGCTAATATGATTTCACAACTTACAACAATGGATGGACTCTAAAACAGAAGTAACTCATTTACAACAAAGCTGCATGAGGAAGATCATAAAATATATTCCTTCCAAAAGTATTGCATTGATTTGTCCTATCTGAGTAATTTATTATTCATTTGTGCCCCTTTACTAGAAACACAAACAGAAAAACTGCAGCTTCACAAACAAACTCGAAGACAGAGAAAAGACGGAAGGGTGAAATGGAAGGGTGAAAAATAGTCATGAAGAATTAAATTACACATTTAGAAAAAAAAATATGTAAGCAAGTATTCCCAATACTTATGAATATGATTATATATATATATATATATATATATATATATATATATATATATATATATGAACTAATTATAGCATTACCCCGATTGTAAATTTACCTGTGGTGAGAATTGTAGCCGCCTTTGAATACAGCAAAAGGCAGATCCTTTGACGTGTCACTGCTCATGGACACACAGCTGGGTACTGGTGAGATTATGATTATGCTTAAGTGAATCACAAAAAATACCACAGTGAGAAAACTACTTCTCGGTTTAATGTAGATGTAGCAATAAGACTGTGCATTACTCTGGCTATAGGAGTGATAGGAGTGTGGGTGTATTAATAAGGTTATTTCAAACAATGTTCAAGCAGTACTATTAACATATTTGGAATGACATGCTATAATATATACCTGCATTGAGAAACGCTGTCAACTTTAAATACAGTAAATGGCAGATCCTTCGATGCATCACTTCTCATGGACACACAGCTGGGCTCTGGTGAGTCTGACATCTTCTGCCTGTAAACAGGGTGCAAATGATATAATCTTTATAAACTAAATTGCATTGCAAAATTTATTCACAGTCATGACCCTCCTTGTCACCCCTAAACTGAGTTGCTGCAGAGTGTTTAAGTGTATTCACACCTTAATAGTTAACAGTATGTTGGGTTTCAACCTGTTGGACTAGTTTCTTTGTCATTTTTTTCTGTTCACCTGAGTGCAGAAGAAGCTCCACCTTCATAATGCAGTGGAGGATCCACTGACTGTTTACTCTACAACAAAACACTCCTGGGCTCTTCCACTCTATTACCGAGTTAAAGAAAAAATTGGAGTTTTAATTAATCATGTAGATTACATATGACAGAATTAATAGAATTAATAAAATTTTATTGTAAATTTTACTGTACGTGGATTCAAAAAATATATTTCACAAATAAAAAATAATTCACAAATATCACAAGCACAGTAAGAGCTCCTTTAGCATATTTGATTAACACTTTTAACACGTTATAACCTGCTTTTAGACTCATGTACATACAGGGTACATTTATTACAAGCTGTTAGTGACTGAAGTATTTCTTTGTATATTCAAGGATTTATCAATTAACAATATTTATTGAAATTTAGGTAAATAAATTACCATACATATTAAAGTCAATAACAATTACAACTTAAATGTCAAGATATTGTAATAATATGAATAATACTTACAGTTATCATAGAGCTTCATGCTGCGTCTGTCAGTGTAAACTAAAATGAAAGTAAAAGACCTCGTATAAGGGACTTTTTACCTACATACTTTCACATCTTGCTTTTCTGGAAATGTAGCTTTGCTAACTTATCTGTGTATGAGAAGGTTTTTCCACATGTACACACATATACAGTCCTGGCCAAAAATATTGGCACCCTAGGTAAATATGATCAAAGAAGGCTGTGAAAATTAATCTGCATTGTTAATCCTTTTGATATTTTATTTAAAAAATTCACAAAAATCTAACCTTTCATTGGATGATAAGAATTTAAAATGGGGGGAAATATCATTATGAAATAAATGTTTTTCTCTAGTACACATTGGCCACAATTAACGGCACCCTTTTATTCAATGCTTTTTGAAACCTCCATTTGTCAGTTTAATAGCTCTAAATTTTCTCCTATAATGCCTGATGAGGTTAGAGAACACCTGATAAGAGATCAGAGACCATTCCTTCATCCAGAATCACTCCAGACCCTTTAAATTCCCAGCTCCATGACGGTGCTTCTCTTCAGTTCACCTCACTCATTTTCTACAGGGTTCAGGTCAGAGGACTGGAATGGCCATAGCAGAAGCTTGGTTTTGTGCCCAGTGACCCATTTTTGTGTTGTTTTTGAGGTTTGTGTTTGGATTATTGTATGGTTGGAAGATCCAAACATGGCCCATTATAAGATTTCTAACAGAGTCAGTCACTTATTGATTTTTTTATCTGTTGGTATTTGATAGAATCAGTGATGCCATGTGTCTAAACAAGATGTCCAGGACCTCCAGCAGAAATATAGGCCCACAACATTAAAAATACAGCAGTATATTTCATTGTACACATGGGGTACTTTTTATCCCTGTGTTCACCAAATCCATCTTGAGTGTTTGCTGCTAAAAAGCTCTTTTTTTTTTTTTTTTTGTTTCATCTGACCATAGAAGCCAGGCCATTTGAAGGTCCAGTCGTGTCTGACAACTGAATATGCTGGAGTTTGATTTTGGATGAGCTAGGAGAATTTTTCTTTTCCCAAACAACATGTGGTGATGTGATGCTGTTTGACATTTTTTTTAAGGCTTTTTAACCCAGAGACTCAACTATTTTCTGCAATTCTCCAGCTGTGGTCCTTGGAGAGTCTTTAGCCACTCAAACTCTCCTTCTCACCGTGCATTAGGACGATATAGACACACGTCCTCTTCCAGGCAGTTTTGTAACATTTTATGTTGATTGGAAATTCTTAATTATTGCCCTGATGGTGGAAATGGGAATTTTCACTGCTCTAGCTCTTTTCTTAAAGCCACTTCACTAATTTGTGAAGCTCAATTATCTTTTGCTGCACATCAGAAATATATTCTTTGGTTTTTCTCATTGTGATGGATGATTAAGGGAATTTGGGCTTTGTTTTCCCTCCTATTTATATTTCTGTGAAACAGGAAGCCATGGCTGGATAATTTCATGTTCATAATCACCCTGGAGTGCTCAAAATTGTGAATATGAATGGGAATATACTTCAGAAATATTTTACTCATAAGAATTTCTAGGGGTGCCAATAATTGTGTCCAACGTGTATTTGAGAAAAACATTTATTTCATAATGATATTTCCCCCCATTTTAAATTCTTATTCTCCAATGAAAGGTTAGATTTTTGTGAATTTTTTAAATAAAAGATCAAAAGGATTAACAATGCAGATTAATTTTCACAGCCTTCTTTGATCATATTTACCAAGGGTGCTGATATTTTTGGCCATGACTCTATACATAAATACTAGTGTTGTCAAACGATTAATCACATCCAAAATAAAAGTTTTCTTTTGCATAATGTGTGTGTTCTGTGTATATTTATTGTTTATATAAATACACACACATACAGTATATATTTTGAAATTATATATTTATATTCATATAATTCATATTGTAAATATATTTAATAAATAAAAATATCATTTTTTTCTGAAATATATACATGCATGTGTTTATTTATATATACAGTACATAATATACACAGTACACACACATATATTAAGTAAACAAAAACTTATTTTGGAAGTGATTAATAGTTTGACAGCACTAATAAATACACATAGAAAATGGATGAGAACTTAAAAAAGAAAGGGGGCTTTGTTTTCATGTACAAATACAAAAATGCCAAATCCGGTCTAGTCTGTCATAAATTCATAATGGACTTCATACCTGAAAGCAAAGACTCATACCTGAAAGCACTAGATGTCCATTCTGTAAATGTATCACAAACCTAAGTTATACATCTATAGTCTTTTATAAAATCTGAAACTCACCATTAGTGTTGAGAGACAGACACAATTAGGCCTTCACATGAAGCACACATAAAGACTCAGTCACTCAGGGCCGTATTACAACCTCAGCATTCTCGATTCAATAGTGTCATCAATTATTCCTTAATTAACCACTATAATAACATTTTAATTTGTTGCCATTGATAATTCTGTTTATTATGTTAATTATAAAAACAAAATAAACAGAAAATAAGTAAACATTAACATACAAAAATATAAAACAATTGTTTGTAATTATAGCTAATGAATTGTATAAAATGACATTTAATTATGTGACATTGCCTTAACCTGATATTTACAAAACAACAAACAAACAAACAAAAAAAATGCCTCAGTTAAAATCAGTGTTCTTTATAGAGTTGATTCTTTTCTGAATGTATATGTGAATTACATACACTTGTTTAAGAAACATACATATGACACAATGTGAAAGAATATTAGAGGACAGAATTAAACAACGTTCTAGTTCAGTTTCTTTTTAAGCAAACAGGTAACTATGGCCTTAAAATACTGCATTAAAACAACAACAACAACAACATCATTTAACAGCTTAAAACATTGACCTTGTGACACAGAAACACACATAGCTTGAAAGACAGACAGACAGACAGGCAATTGTACCATTTTTCTTTCTTAACTAACAGACCTCTACAAATCCACCTGTCAAGTTTTGCTAAGCATGTGTCCACAGTTATTGTACCATTAATACTCTATATATTAGCCTTCATATGTACTCTTCAGTATATACATTTATTAATGACAAGGACACTGTACACAATTTTTTCAAAGTTGTAATTAAAACATTATTGTAAAACATTGTTTCTTAAATACTATTTAATTTTTTGTACTTCAATTTCATGTTTAAAATGTGTTACTAGTGAATATACAAAAAAATACCCAATAATGGATTTTTCAAAGTAAAAGAATGAATGCTGAAAGTTCAGTGCTGCTTCACAAGGGTAAGGTGGATCTTGTGTCAGCCTGTATCAAATATGAGTAATAATTTATGTTTAATTGTGCAGCAGGATCATTGTTGCTCCTGACATCTCAATACTCTGAGTACGATTCAGATCTGCAAGATAGACTGAAAGAAAAGCAAAGACAAGTAACAAATAAATTACATCTTTACAATATATCATTAATAATGAGTGTACAGATAGAGAACAGATCTACTAACAACTGCTTAACTTTAAGTCTGTTCCTCACACTAAAATAAAGTGTGGCTTAGAAAGACTTGCAATAAAGCTCATATTTTTACTTTTTAATGCAGTTTAAAATGTGAATCATCATCCACTTTAATTGTATATGAAAAAGGGCAACTTTCTTTAAAACAGCATGCAGGATAGGAAAGGTTATGGTAAGTAAATGATTTATGAAAAATCATTTTGGGTTAACTATCCCATTAAAACTCACTTGACTTTTTTCAGCTTACTATCTGGATGATCCTTAAGAGCCAAGAGTTGCTCCGTTGACTTTTCTATTTCATTCCCAGACAGATGCAGCTTACTCAAGTTTGAGAGGTTTAATGTCAGAGCAGAAATCAGAGCATCACAACCTTCATCTGTGATACCACAATCATTACACCTGCAGAAGGAACAAAGACACATCCTCATTGTTCAGGATATTAAGACACATTTGTGATTTCTGAATTTGACCTGCAGAGTAATTCAAGCGCTGTGACTCTACCCGAGTGTCTGTAGTTTGCAGTGAGGACTCTGCAGTGCAGCAGAGAACAGCTTCAGCCCTGAGTCTCCTACGACATTGTTAGACAGATTCAGCTCTTTCAGCTGTGAGAGGTTTGATGTCAGAGCCGAAGCCAGAGCACCACAACCTTTGTGAGTGATACCACAACCAGTCAGCCTGCACAGAGAAACTTATTAGGATACACTGTACTTGGGGTCAGGTAATGTGTAACTCAGGAAAGTTTTCTTACCACAGTTGTTCAAGACCAACAGCAGGACACTTTGGTCCTTTAGAAAGAAGCTTAATTCCAGAGTCTCCCAATTTATTCTCAGACAGATCCAGCACTTTCAGGTGTGAGGGGTTTGATCTCAGAGCTGAAGCCAGATCAGCACAACTTTCATCTGTGACACCACACTCCTTCAGCCTACAGACAGAACAAAGTTGTATCTTTCACTTGTTTTATTCATAAAACACAGATCAGTTGAATAGACTACATGAGTTCATACCTCAGAATTTTCAGATGACATTTAGGATTCTGTAGAGCGACAGATAGCCACTTCGCTCCTAAATCTCTTACATTATTTGTAGTCAGATCCAGCTCTCTCAGGTGTGAGGGGTTTGATCTCAGAGCTGAATCCAGAGCAGCACAACCTTCATCTGTTATATCACATTTCCTCAGCCTGCGGACAGAACAATGACACACTTATTTGTATGTAGTTTGTGGGCAGACTTAAGTATTCTGTTAACACAACGACCAAAGATATCATACTTCAGTTTCTCTACTTTACAAAGAGGATTATTTAGTCCATCAAACAGACACTGTACTCCTCTATCTCCTAGTTTATTAGATGATAAATCCAGTTCTCTCAGGTGTGCAGGGTTCGATATGAGAGCTGAAGCCAGAGCAGCACAACCTTCATCTGTGATACCACAACCATTCAGCCTGCAGAGAGAACAATACAAATTCTCTCTCAGTTCAAGCAAGAGCATATGGTTCTTCATAAAAAGATAACCACAACCTATATTGCCAAAAGTATTGGGACACCTCCTCCTAATGAATAGGTTTGACTACTTTAATAATCTCCATGAGTACAAATCTTAATGTTTACGCATATAATTATATTCAAGGCAATTGAGTGCTTCCAATTTTAAAGCAAAAGTTTGTACAGGATCCTATTCTGTTCTAACATGACAATGCCTCAGTGTATAAGGCAAGGTTCAAGAAGAAATGATTGATTCGGTCAGTGTGGAAGAACTTGACAGATCTGCAGAAAACAAAGTCCTAATCCCAGCTGAACACCTCTGGTGGGACTTGAACTGCAGACCTTGAGCCAAAAACTCATCACCAAACACCAATGACTTGTACATAGGGTTACAGTCATTTTAGGCACTTCCAAAACTGTTGCAACACAGATTGAAATACAGTTTTTAAATACATGAATTATGTTTCCATCTTTGTTGCCAGTTTTGGAAGTGCCTTTTTCTGTTCTAAAGAAGGGGGTGTCCCAATACTTTTGTCCATATTGTGTATGTACAAGTTTTTGGCTCAAGGTCTGCATTTAAAGTCACACCAGAGGTGTGGCAGTTCTTCCACACTGACTGAATCAATAATTTTCTTTTTGAACCTTGCCTTATACACAGACGCATTGTCATTTTAGAATAGGAAAGGGTCCTGTCCGAACTTTTGCTATATAATTAGAAGCACACAATTCCCTAGAATATCATTATATGCTTAAACATTAAGATTTGTACTCATGGAAATTACTAAAGTACTAAAACCTGTTCATTAGAAGGGGGCGACCCAATACTTTTAGCAATATAGTGTATGTACATTTAAGTACGTGCTTTAATATTATGAATATCCTTCAATATAGGCTTATGCATCATAATAATAAGAACCATTACCCCATTATCTGTAGTTTGCAATTAGAATTTCCCAGTCCTTCAGAGAGCAACTTCAGTCCTGCATCCTTCAATTCATTTCCATTCAAATTCATTTCCGTAAGACATGAAGACTCAGAGGCAAGAGCTTTGGCCAGAGGATCACAGCACTTTGGTGTCAGTTCACAATGAGGAAGTCTATGAAAAATAAAAAATTGACAGAAGGCTTTATTTCAAAATAAAACAAACTGATATAAACTAAAAAGACAGTTTGTATCATGGAATTGTATAAATGTATTGTCATTTTGACATACCGAACTGATTTGGATGCTTTAAGCACAGGCACAAGATGAAAAAGAACTCGCACCATTTGTGCGCAGTTGGTTTTCCAAGCATATGCTGTCAATTCAAACACATCCAAGTTCTCTGAAGTCAGAAGAACAAACACGACAGCTGACCACTGTAAAGGGGTTAATTTGGCTGTGGTAAGAGCTCTTTGATTGAGATAACCCTGAATTTGTTTCACTAGTGAACTGTCACCCAGATCATTAAGACAGTGGAAAAGACTGATGAATTTATCTGGAGTGGGATGTTCCTCTATCTTCTGATTGATGTATTCGACTGTTTCCTCTAAATTGTGGTCTCTGGTTTCTGTCTGTGACAGAAGATCTTTTAAAAGAGTCTGATTGGAATAAAGTGAGAAGCCTAGAAGGAAGCGAAGAAATAGGCCCAGGTGTCTATTTTTATTTTGTAAGGTCTCATCAACAGCTTTCTGATGCAGGTCAAATATTGGAATCTGTGTACATGTTGCTTCTTGAGATGGTTCAGTAATTTGGTGTAACACATTAATTTTCTGTGTTGTGAATGTGTGATGCACATACAGAGCAGCCAGATGTTCCTGAATGCTGAGATGAACAAAGCAGTAGATTTTCTGCGAATGTAGCCCAAACTCCTCTCTGAAGATCTGAGTGCACAACCCCGAATACACTGATGCTTCTGTCACATCAATGCCACACTCTCTCAGATCTTCTTCATAGAAGATAGCATTTTGTTTCACAAGCTGCTGAAAAGCCAGTTTTGCCAGTTTGAGGATCATGTCTTCATCTGTCACGGTTTTCTCATAGTCCTTCTCATGTTTGATTTTGGTCTGAATGATCAGGAAGTGTGTGAACATTTGAGTGAGAGTCTTGGGAATCTCTCCACTCTCTGCTTGACTCAACATCTTCTCTAGAACAGTGGCTGAGATCCAGCAGAACACTGGGATGTGGCACATGATGTAGAGGCTCCTTGATGACTTCAGGTGTGAGATGATTTTCTCAGCCAGGATCTGATCACTGATTCTTTTTCTGAAGTATTGCACCTTATGAAGGTCATTGAAGCCTCGTACCTCTGTCACTCGATGGACACACTCTGAGGGGATGAGATCAGTTGATGCTGGTCTGGAGGTGATCCAGATGAGAGCAGAGGGAAGCAGATTCCCAGCAATGAGGTTTGTCAGCAGCAGGTCTACTGATGTCTCTTTGGTTGCATCCTGTAGAATCTCATTGCTGGGAAAATTTAAGGGAAAACGGCACTCGTCTAGACCATCAAAAATGAACAAAACATTATATTTATCACTGAAAATATCCATTTCTTTAGTTTCAGGAAAAAAAACATGGAGAAGATCTAAAAGACTGAGCTTTTTGTCACTTATCAAATTTAGCTCTCTGAAAGGAAGTGGAAATATGAGGTGAACGTCCTGATTTGCTTTCCCTTCACCCCAGTCCAGAATGAACTTCTGCACAGAGACTGTTTTTCCAATGCCAGCGAATCCTTTAGTCAGCACAGTTCTGATGGGCTGGTTTTGTCCAGGCAACAGTGTGAAAATGTCATTGCAGTTGACTGGTCTGTCCTCTGTCACTGCTTTCATAGCTGCTGTTTCGATTTGTCTGATCTCACATTCTTCAATGATTTCTTTAGCATCTGTGATGTAGAGCTCAGTATAGATCTCATTTAAGAGTGTTGGACTTCCTTGCTGTTCTGTTCCTTCATGTAAAAACTGACATTTTTTCGTCAATTTCATTTGGAGTTGATTTCTGCAAAATTTAAATAATCACACGTCACTAATATGTAAATGTACTGTGTGTACAGTATGTTGAAGACTTGTGATAGTAAACAAAACATTACCTTTATTTGATTATTTTAACTATTCCTCATGTGTCTCCATGAAACCTGTGTTAAATGTCTTACCTGCACTGTGTATATGTAGATTCCTGGGAACCGTACTCATTTATGGACACACCACTGCTTAGGTCCATTCTTTCCTGCTTTATTAACCTAGAGTAATAGGCAAGGCAAGGCAAGGCACGTTTATTTCTATAGCACATTTCATACACAATGGTAATTCAAAGTGCTTTAAATAAAAGGAAGTAAAATAATCATAAAAATATAATCAACAATAAAAACAAGGTATTTAAAAATGTTTAAAATGATTAAAAAATTAATTTAAAAATTAAATTAAATGAAAATTAAACAGTTAAGAATAGAAAATGATTATACATAAAATACAGTGCAATAAGTTCGGCACTGATTTTTGAAATAAATCTGAGTATTCATAGACCACCAAGTGGTTAAAGACACACGTGTGCTGTATCTGATCTTCTTTGTTGATTTAAGCTGAAGTAAAGCACATTCTTTCTTCATGCAATAAATAACATTTTGGAAAACAGTGCAGTACTTATAGCAGCCATTTTATTTTTCTGACATAAATATTTGTTACATGTAATTTTGATCATTGGTGCATGATTGTCCCATCTATAAATTTACCTGTTTTTAGGATTGCGGGTACATTTAACAGACAATGGCGGATGGTTTGCTGTGTCACTTGTCATGGACACATAGCTTTGCTCTGCTGAGACTGGTCTTCTCTGCCTGTAACAGGGAATATTATACTTCATATACAACAGTAAATAAATAAATAAAAAACATTAATAGTCTGTTAAGAATAACAATAACAAGTAACAATCACACATATTACTTTAATTTGTGAGCTTAATACAGATTCAGATCATTTCCACATGTGCCACACCATGTCAATTCAAATCTTTGATTTAATGAATTGAAATATTAGCGAAATAATTTAATTTCTGAAAAAATATAAATATCAATAACATATTACCATTAAATATATTTATTATTACAAATTTGAATGTGTTATTAATTGCATCTAACACAATAAGTTGCAATTAACAACAGGAAATTATTAATTATCAGTTTTTTTAATGATTCCCAGTCATAATTACTTGTGTTAAATATCTGTTTTTATATTATTTTGATATGACATTTTAACGAGAGACAGGAAGTGATACTGACACAAGACTGTCCATAAATGTACCTGTCTTCAGAAGTGCTGTCACCTTTGAATTCAACATACAGGTTCTTTGATGCGTCACTCTTCATGGACACACCGCTGGGCGCTTCAGAGTCTGATGTTTTCTGCCTGTAACGGTGCAAAAACTGTTTTACTTCATTCACAATAATTAAAACAATAATAATCTGTTCAAAATAAACTGTTGGGCCTCAGCCTGCCTGACTGCTCAAATCTGTATTCACACTTTTTTCTTTTTGTATGCTTACCTGAGTGCAGGAGATTCACTTTCCAGTAAAGGATCCATTGCGGTTTACTCCTTAATAACACACTCGGTTCTGAAAAACTCATTCGCTGTGTTACCGGGTTACAGAAAAAAATAAGCGTTTCAGTTAGAAATGCATTATATAGATAGCAGTAATTTAAATTGACTTTCATAAAATATCTAAATTAAAATGATTATTTAAAAATGTATCTAAATACAGATGAATTACAACAAAATATGAGTGAAAAAAGGACTATGATGCAGTGCAATAAACAAAAGGTAGGAACAAAGGGTATTCCGTGGACATGGACGTAGCTATGATTTAGAAGTCTATACTAAAAAAAAAAAAACTCATTCAAAGACGGCTAACCTTATGTGTTCATTGTGCTCCAGTGACATTCAATATACCAAAGATTTTCCACTTTGAACAGCCTAATCCACCACCTGTTGAGCAAGTTTAAAACAACAAACACATTGCAATCCACTGTTTTTGCACTTGTGTAACCACAATTTTTAAATTGTACGTTGACGTTATATTTGTTTTATTTTATATACCTAAAGCTCTTATAAAATAGACATTACAAGATTTATGGTAGTGATCATTTTATTTTCCCACATTGTTGTTGCATTAGGCCAGTTCACATGAAGAACGATAACTAGAGGAGAGCAGGGCACAACCTAACACTTTTTGACTTTCTCAGTTTGTGTAAATCCACAATCCACAATTTCACACTTGTCTAGTACAAATATGAGGTTCTGTTTCATAATTACAGTGCATACTTTTTTCTTTATTTACCCCAAAAGAACAGAAGTGAAATGTGGCAACATGCCCCATAGGTGGGGCACATTGTAACATGACCATAGACAGTAAAAAAAAAGAAAGAAAAAACATAAAAAAAGACCATGACCATATGACAGCTTTAAATGTCATCTGATCTAATGAAAAAATGTTTTATCAAATATTGTCAATATAATAAAATTAACTTTTTAAAAATAATGGCATTTTTAAAGGATTAAAAATAAACTAATTTTGGAGTTTGACAATGAACACATTGCAACCAGGGCCCCATGCTTGGGACTTCCCATGATCTCATAGTTCAAAACAATAGGGGGCAATGAAGAAACATGTTCAGAAAAACAGAGAACACAACACTCCCCGCCATTCACACAGAACAGGAGACAAATAGACAAGCCAATGCTTGTAAAGCAAAGTAGGCTAATAGTCCTTTTGTGTGGACACTAATAAAGTTATTGATATTGGCCTAGTTCTGGGAGTGAACGGGCTTTATTCCTTCGAAGGGAGATCAACTTATTTTAAGTATTTCACAAACGTATTTAATTTACAAACTCTAGTATTTAAAAATGTAATAAATTGAACTTACCAACAGTTTTACCTGAGCTTTAGATGCTATGCTTTACACGAAATGAAAGTAAATGTTCTATTCTCAGCAGAATGCATTCAAATGGCTATAACCTGCCTTACTGGAAATGCAGCTTTATTGTTATCTGATTGGACTGAGTTTTAAAACAGACAACACCCTCTTAGCTGCAGACGGTGACATGTGACCTACAATAACTATGTGGAAATTCCAACCTTATTCCCCCAAGAGTCAAGTTTATCCATCGTTTGCAATGACCAGAATTTAGATGATTTTTTTTGGTAAAAGACTGTGTTGTGGTGACTGGTGACATGTTTTTTTGTTACAAGGATAAATGACGGTAGTTCACCTAAATATAATTTACGCTGAAGATTTAAGTGATGAAACGTAGGCTACTTTGTAGGTTTAATTTTGCAAGTAAGGAGTAATAATTATAACTTTTCCTTAGAAATAGTGTAGGAGTGTTTGGTTTCAATAGTTCAAGTAAAAACATTCTGTATTATTCCGAAATAGCTTATAAGCAGGATTTGTGGTGACACACCATTAAAGATGCATTAAACAAACAAGTGTTCAAGTCCGTCAGAAGATCCTAAACTATTTGTGAGAAGAAAGATTCTGTGGTGGTGCTGAGCATATTAATGTTTTCCATAGTACAAGAAAGGTGCTCATATAGAGCTGCAAGATATTCCTGAATGCTCTGATGAACAAAGCAGCACACCTTCCTGTGGTCCACTCCTAATTCTTCTCTGAAGATCTGAGTGAGCATCCCAGAGTACACTGATGCTTCTGTCACATTAATGCCACAAACTCTCAAGTCTTCTTCATAGAAGATCAGATTCCTTGTCTCGAGCTGCTGGAAAGCCAGTTTACCCAGTTTGAGGATCATGTCTTTTTCATTCACCTTTATTTCATAGGCCTTCTCATTCATAGTGCTCATTTGAAGGATCAGGAAATGTGTGTATATTTGAGTGAGAGTCTTGGGAATCTCTCCAATTTCTGCTTGACTCAACATCTTCGAACAGTGGCTGAGATCCAGCAGAACACTGGGATGGGACACATGATGTAAAGGCTCCTTGATAACTTCAGGTGTGAGATGATTCTGTCGAACAGGATCTGATCACTGATTCTCTTCCTGAAGTATTCCTCCTTCTGAGGGTAGCTGAAGCCTCGTACCTCTGTCAGTCGATGGACACACTCGGAGGGAATGAGATCAGCTGCTGCTGGTCTGGAGGTGATCCAGATGAGAGCAGAGGGAAGCAGATTCCCCACAATGAAGTTTGTCAGCAGCACGTCTACAGAGACTGATTCAGTCACATCGCACAACCTCACGTTGTTGCGAAAATTGCGAAAAAGATTTTACCTTCATTTTGAGAGAATTCAAGATGTTTTGTGCCCATAAAAAATTGTAGACGACCTTGAAGGCTAATTGTTTGGTCCTTTATCAAATTGAGCTCTCTGAAAGGAAATGGAAATATGAGGTGAATGTCCTGATTTGCTTTCCCTTCTGCACAGAGACTGTTTTTCCAATGCCAGCGACTCAGTTTATATAGGTTGGTCTTGTCCAAGTAACAGTTTGAAGATGTCTTTCAGGTTGATTGGTCTGTCTGCTGTCATTGCTCTCCTACATGTTGTTTCAATCCATCTGATCTCATGTTCATAACTGATCTCTTCACATCCACCTTCTGTGATGTAGAGCTCAGTGTAGATCTCACCAAGAGGCTTTGGTTTTCCATGTGTTGATACGTCACCGTCAACGCGTTCTGAACTCATACGTGCTCATACCGGTAATTTTCATTCTGTGTACACACACAACACCATTCCGGCAATTTACTGGTAATGTTACAACTTCTCATACTGTTAAACTGCTGGAACGAATTTACCGGTATTTTTGAAAAGGTCCTGTTCACTCATGATCTCTTTATGCCAATTTACCTCTAATTTTTCAGTAAAGTCTGTATGTGTGAAAGGGGCTTATGAAGGTAATTCAGGTTATATGATATCTGATACAGAAACAAGAGAAACTTAATTTAGCTGTATAAGCTTGACAATGTTTACTGGTCATTCAAGAGGCTTCATTGGTTCAGATTCATTTAAATTGATTCATAACTATTATGATTCATCACAGCATGTACTTACATGTACATGTAGCCTACTTACAGCTGTATATAGCACACAAATACATAAGCTTTTGAATGAACTGAACAAAGGTTTAACCTGTATGCCAAAGTGAATACATCATGAGATTCTGGCTGAGGTGTCACTGACAAATCACTGAGTTCAGATTCTGATGTCATGCTCCGGATTAGTCTAAATAAATAAATAAAGTCAGCAAATTGAAGCTCTAAAAAAAATTTGATATGTGAAAAAGTAGAGAGTGTCAATATATTTACCTGAGAGCATGAGGAGTATTTCAAAAAATTCAGTGGAAAATCTAAAGAATGACCATCACAACAGGTCACACTGGGAGCCACCACTGAGTCTGATGTTCTCTGATGAACTTGGAATAAAAATAAAATTTACAGTTATTAGCTTATTAGCATTATTAATTAAGAATTAACAGTAATTTAACTTCAAAGCCAAATGACAAGAAATTGCATATGGAACAAATGTTGTGTTCAAAATGACTATACACTTATACAATACACTACTCAACAATCTAGTGTGTGAGGTTTAAGGATATGTTGCCCCATGCCGTTGGCCATCTAATGAAAGGCAGGAGTGCAAGTGTCCAACATTCTATACTTTTTTTTTTTTAGTTAGAAGTGTACTTTTTCTTGTTGAAATAGTGTGAGTAGACAATTTGTACTACAAAATGGCTTAGAATAGTGCTTAAGTACACAAATTGTAATGCACCTGAACTATTCCTAATACAGAAGGCAATGAAATGTGACCAAAAAGGCTACATAAGTGCATAAAATGAATTGAATCTTTCATCAAAATCCACTGGCTAATGATGAAATCCTCACTGTCTGAGACACTGGGTGAGTTACATCTTTCCATGTTTAGAGTCAACAGCACGTTTATCTTTTTTTTTTTTTTTTTTTTTTTACAACGCAAGACACAGACACAGAAAAACGCGTTGCGTTTTAACTGCTGGCCACACTCAAACAATTCTCTTTTTTTGTAAATTACAACAAAATTCGTTTTAGGCCAAACTCACCCGGTTTCTGTGTCAACGCATGGGCAGCCGAAAGACGCGTCGGCTATATTTTACTTGCGCTTGGGAAATACGTCTCAGTGATGCTGACGGCGTGAGAAAGCAAACGAGCGCATTTTGGTAATTCAGTCAGATATTTAAATTACATGTCAGAACTATCAGATTGAAATTCAGCCGCGTGAGAGAATCATTCGTGTCAAACAGAGATACAGTGACAAACACTTCAATAAAAACGTGCAGCCAGTAAACTGTTATCATCTCCCTTTTTTCTCTCAGGAACTACTACAGTGAGAACATTTGCTTAATATTAAATAAGGTATGTGATGTACCTGACAGAAAGACAGGACAGTAATACAGCGTTGCAAAAACCAAGATGTTCAAGAAAGAAACTGTTGGTTGCTGCCATCTGCTGGGGTTTTGTGTACATGTCTAACTAGTTACATGTAGCCTACACAAAATTAGAAAAATAAGAAAAACAATCCTATACATTTTTACAGATAGATTTCAGATGTGTATTTTAATGTGCATAATTTCAAATCGTAAAAGTGCAGTAATAAGATCAGTCTAAAACATACTAAGTAGAAATAATTTACACTTGCATTCATTCTAAACCCCCCAATGTACAATTAAATACAATTTGCTATTCCTCCATTAGAAAGAAATCTTTAACAAAATCAGAATCCCTTTCTCACATGACTGTAATAAAAACACGAGGAGTAGCCTAACAGGTTAGCCACTGACATTGGTCTTTGTTTTACAATGTCCAAAGGATGAGAAAATCACAATTTTATCCTGTAAAATGACTTTAAGTTGACTAAACTATAATTTGACAAGTTTTTGTATTTTTTGTAAATTCGTGTGAGTGCAGGAGATTCACTTTGCAGTGGAGGATTTATTGCTGTATACTCTTCAATAACACAATCCTTGGTTCTGTAAATTTGACACACAGCGATGAACTGGGTTACATAAAAATAGAGAGTTTAAATTAGGAAAGCACATTTTATATTTGGTAGTAATGCAAAATACATTATGATAAAATACATAAAATAAAATGCTCACTAAAATAATTTAATATAAATGTAATCAACAAAAGTCGAAGGGAACAAACAATTCACATTCAAACTCAAAATCTCTGAAATGTATTTAGTTGCCAAGCCTTACATTGGCCAGAAGAAATTAAATTAAGTATGGTCTTCTCAGCAGATCTTTAATGCCCCAAAATTAAAATGTTTCAGAGGCCAAGATGATGTCTTAGGCCTACTGGAAATGCATCTTTATGTTTACTTGATCAATTTGGAAAGGAGGAAGAGTTTAAATTTGGAGATGCCCTCATGGATGAAAGTGCTGCATGTTACATCAAAGGAAGTGGCATGTAAATGTCAAAAAGTTTTATACTGCGAGCTTTAGGAAACAAAATCCTAACAAATTACATTTTATATACATGCAAGAATGAACAAGGCTACTAAAATTGTTTGTTTAAAAGGAATGTTTTTAAAACAGTTACCTTTTTGCACAATTAAATATCTTTTGAAGGTTTTATTTTGGGAAATCCTTCAGTGGACTTCAAACCAGATCCAGGTCCAGGGTTAGATCTCAAAGCTGAACTCAAAGCAGCACATCCTTTATATGCCACAACCTCTCAGCCTTCAGAGCGAAGAATGACATCCTTTATACTTTCAGTACTGGTCAGCTACACAGTTTAATCATGACAATGCAGAAGTTAAGTGTAAGACACTACAGAAATAATATTTAGTACAATTAAAGCCCTTACACCCTACTTTTGAAACTTGGTTACTTTGCAAAGTAAACATTTTGTGCTTAAGTATCTCAATAAGCAAGTTAACTTTTTCCTTATCAAAACTTAGTACCCTTGTATAACCTTTCATTCCTGCACTGATCTATCGGTCTTAGTTTATTTCTTGACAGATGAAGTTCTCTCAGGTGAGAGGGGTTTGATATCCAACCCGATCTCATGAAAGTGCGTATAAATAGTACGCCAAATAAAAACGAAAACTCGTGGTATTGATACGCAAAAATGGACTTTGGCGTGTCT
>JAFVLL020036265.1:0-11650 GCA_021397915.2 Tor tambroides | reverse complement strand
AATGTAATGATAATTGTATTTTTCCTGATATTTATGTATTTTGTCAAAATATCATGATAATATATACATTTTTCATGTTAATAATATTTTTCTGTATTTTGATATTTTTATGTACATTAATATGTTATCATGATAGTTGTATATTTTATGATATTATATTTGTAAATATTTGTGTATGTTCAAATATCATGATAGTTATTTTTTAAGAAGTCTCCTGCTCATCAAAGCTGCATTTATTTGATCAAAATACAGAATAAACTGTAATATTGTGACATATAATTGCAATTTAAAATAACAGTTTTCTATTTTAACATACTTTATATATGTATATGTAAATACATAATTTATTTCTGTGATGCAAAGGTGAATTTTGTATTTTTTTTTTTTTAAAGATGCATAGATAAATAATGGCATAATGCTTAATGTAATGAACTCAAAATTCACATGACGCGTTCTCGCGCAAGCCAATCAGCGAAGAGCTTATTGACACGTCCGGTTGAATCAGAAAACGGAAGAGAGCGTTATTGTAGCCGTCTGGCATCCCGAAATTTATAATATAGGTATCTGGAGCGTAGAAAAGAATTAAAATCAGTTGTAGTGGTAGTTGTATTTTATTAGCATGGCTACAGAGATGCTGCTATGAGTGAGTACATTCACTAAATAGAGACAAAACATGGACTGGATCAAACAAAACTGGCCTGTACATGGACAGATGGGATTGACAGACAATCATTTTCTGTTCTTTCTGAACCGAAGGCTCAGTTTAACCCATGACTGTCACCGTGATATGAAATGGCTCGCGCTTTGATATTTACATTAATGCATTTGTCAGGTGCTTTTATTCAAAGCGACATTTAAAAAAAAAAAAACTCTTTCCCCATCTAATGATTGTGTGTGTGTGTTTTGTGCAGGTCTGGCCCGTGCGAAGTCGGTCCCCAGCCACACTTACTCTAATGAGGTGGTGACGCTCTGGTATCGCCCTCCAGACGTGCTGCTGGGATCCACAGACTACTCCACCTGTCTGGACATGTGGTGAGTCTCCAGCACGTCTGCATCCATCACACTCAGAACCACACCCTCCGCTCCCATACTGCACCTCAACACCACACTGTGTAGTGCTCACACCCATGCAACTCACCAATGCACTGCAAAAAAACATTTTTTCTTGTTTTGCAATTAAAATATCTAAATATCCTGCAAATAAAACCTGAGAAATAAAATGATTGTTTTCAGATAAATCTAGAAAAATTTTGTGAGGTTCATGCACTTTGACAGTGGGAGGTAAAATACACATATGTATATTTTTAATAAATATATATTTTTTATTTTTAAACATCCTTGAAATAAAACCAGAGGAAAAATGTCACAAGATTATTTTCAGAGAAATCAAATAGATATGTTTTTATATATTTATGTTTTATAAATATTCTTTTTTTTCATTTTTAAGATGTCTAAACATTCTTAAAACAAAACTTCAGAGACAAAATGACACAAGATTGTATTCAAATAAATAAATATATTTTATTTTATTTTTTATTTTATTATTATATATATTTTATTTTATTAAAATAAATAAATAAATATATATATATATATATATATATATATATTTTTTTTTTAAACATCCTTGAAATAAAACCAGAGACAAACTGACACAAGATTGTATTCAAAGAAATCAAAGACAATGTAATGATGTTCATGCACTATGACAGCAGGATGAAAAATACATATATGTATATTTTTAATAAATAAATATATATTTTTTATTTTTAAACATCCTTGAAATAAAACCAGAGGAAAAATTATTTTCACAAGATTATTTTCAGAGAAATCAAATATATATAAATACATAAACTTTCTTACAAATTTTAAAGTTTATTTTTCTATCATCACTGGCAATTATTCTTTTTAAAAGAATAAACGTCACTAAATTGGGCTTGGTGTTTTCACATTAGGGGCTCTTTTTGTTGAGCGGCATCTTTTTCTGATATTTTTCATCACAGAAGCTCTTTCTTCTTCTTTAGTCTGTTTAGTTGCAGTTTTTCTGTCGTGAGCATCTCTCTCGTTCTCTGTGTGTGAATCGATGCTGAGCGCAGTGGAGCGTTGCAGTGTTTTCCTCTCTTGAGTGGCAGTTTCACAGATGCTGCACACATCAACAGTCATTAGAATCGCAGCCAGACACTCGTGTGTGTGTGTGTGTGTGTGTGTGTGTGTGTCCCGGTCCAGAAGACCTTCACACTCATGCTCTCGTGTCTCAGGGAGCGGATGAGCAGAATGCCACTCAAATGTCACAAAAATGTCACGTAATCTCAGTTTGGACACGTCAAATTGAAAGTGAAACCGATATCCGCTTGGTTATTGAGCTTAAATTATATCCTGAAATATAAATTATATTTTTCAGGGAGGGTGGAAAAACTGAATAAGGGTGAAATTACGTGGATTTGCAATTTCAGTCTAGTGCAACTGACAGCGAGATAATGTTAGAGTAATGTAATGAAACTTAAAATGGTTATGCATGGATAAAATCTCAGTCATATGTCAACATTTGCATAAGGAATTAAAATCATAAATCATATTCAAATAAGGTGAGAATCAAATGTTAAATTAAACCTCAGTGTCCTGCAGTGCATAATAATGAACTAACAACCACTCGCCATAACAAACTGATGAAATGTAAAACTTATTGATTAAATGCACATCATATATTTGATATAACTGTGATATTGAACCGCCAGAATGTTATTGATTATTCTGCATGCAAATGGCAAGACAGGTATATTTTTGACTATTAGATATGTCCATAATTCCCCAGTTAATCAGTAATAGACATAACATTTTGTAAATTTTCTGAAATGTTAAAGTTTAAATATGCAAAATTATGCATTACATATGCACAAATTTGCATACATTTCTAGAGCATAAATCTGAACACTGAATAAAAGCCAGGTTCAAAATTGTTTGATTTAACGGTTTTTCCAGAGGGGATTTTGTCTTTCTGTTTTTATCACTCCATAAATCAGAAAATACTATCCACACAGACAGAAAACATAGGAATAAAATATTGTATAAAATCAGATGAATTATATATGAACAAGATGCAAACAGATAAATAAACACCTAAATGTGTATTTTGCATGTTTTCTTTTCACTAATCTGAATGAAGATGTGTTATGGAAGCAAAATAGCACAAAATTGCATAAGAAAACAGTGGTTTTGTCTGTAATGTCATGCTGTAAATAAAGATCTGGAGTGAGCGGGTCGTATTCGAGGGTCTGGCGTCTAGAGATGAGGGAGGACTGCTGTCTGGGAAATGAGGCGTGCTCTCAGGACCGCAGCTGCAGCACCGCTGGCGATTACAGAGAGCAGGTGGTCCGATCCCGTCCGGTCTCCACACGGCTGCAGCTGGACACACGTCTGTAATGCAGTAATGCAGTGAAGCGTCAGTCAGGATGAGGATTAGCACACGCTCGTCTCTCTGCCGACTGTAAGCTGACATCCTATCAGCCGCCTGCCAGTCAGATCCAGACGCAAATTCACATCACATCCTCGTTTGAAATGCTCTGTTATGGAGACGGATGGACTGGTGCTGGAAGGCTGGTTGCTGGTGTGTGTTTGTGTGGCTCTTGCTCGTTTGCTGTCAGAAGGACAGCCGTGTGCACTGGACTAGAAAGTGTCAGAAAACAATCACATGCTGACGAAACACACCAGCATTACATTATATCTACCAGGGTTGTTATATGAAATAATAAAATTACAATTTTTCAATGCAACATTTTTGTTTTTCCGTTTCATTTTCAATACTCGAGTACTAAAGTAACTCTCAAACAAAAACTGAAATAAAAGATGCATAAAAACTCTGTATAAAAAAACAAAAACTACTGAAAACGACAAAAGCACTCGACAAAATAGCTAAAACTTCATATAGACTTAATATAAAAATAATGTATTATTCAGAATATTAATAAACATTTTAATAGACTGATACAGATGGCAGGGATATCTACACATTCACACGTCTATATGTTATTTGAAGCTCAGAGTATTATTTTATTTTACATCAATAATAGAATAAAATAAATCAGAATGATTTTGCCATTATACAATTTTTGTCTCTCAGTGAGCTGATGGCTGATATAATGCTACTTTATCATATGATACTTGTGTGAGATGCACATTATGTTTGCCTCTTTATTTTATTTTACTCAGTTTTAACTCAAAATTCAGTCAAATATTGGAAAACAATCTCTGAAAATCAGCAAACAATGCTAACACAGGCCTGCTTTTTTTCCCATAATATGACCTAATTTAAATATGTCAGTAATAACTTTCTATCACAGTGTGTTCACAAAACAAGAACAAAGATTTTTCAAATTATATATACATCAAATTTAATGGTTGTGGAATAATAGTAGCAGTCAAATTTCAAAAGTTTTGGTTTAATGACAAAAAGTAGTATTCAAAATACATCGTTTAACTTACAGTCTACATAGGAGTGGAAAAATATGTTCAAATAATCAATTTAATGTCAAAGAATTTTACATAAATACAAGTATATAAATAAACTTTTTTTCTACAAAATCTGTGATTTTCTGTGGCTGTTTGGATGCAATAAAAGCTGAAAACATGTTCACATTTTTCCCTGTAACTGCTCATAATTCTAACAATGAAATCAAGATTAGAAATAAAGCAATGTCATGCATGTGAAAATGGGCTGAGAATTGATCAAAAGCTGCATGTGGCTCAGATGAAGACAGGAATTGTGTGTTTGTGGTGTTTTTCTGCTGATTAATAGAGAATATAAGACTTTTTCACCACACAAATGATTCTCAAAAACAAAAATGCTCCAAAATGCATCATATTAAGTGAGAAAGAATGATGGGAAAGAGCAAAACAGACTATTTTTACAATCAGCAAATATGATGCAGGACGGTGTGATCACATATTGACTGATTTCTTTCTTTCTCTCTTTGCTCTCTCTCTCTCTCTCTCTCTCTCTCTCCGTTGTGTCTCATCTCTCCATGTATCTGTCAGACTCGGTTCATCTCACATGGGTTCAGATCAGGTCATTCCTGAGCAAACTGATCCATGCCATCCTCTAAACCAGGGTTTCCCAAACTGATGTTCACAAGGGAACTGCAGGGGGTTTAGGAGTCCATGAAAAGCTAATAAATCAATCTTAAAATGTGAAATTAAAACAAATAATTAATTGAAAAAAGAAAAACAATCTGAATAAACCACTTACTAAAATATTTTTGAATATTTTATTAGTTTATCTGCATGTTATGTCACCATTAACTGATATCAGAGAACTGTAAACGTGTTGATAAATCAATGAAATATTAACAAATGCCAGAGCAGTGTTGTTTTAGTATCATTTAGATGATAATATAGTTTGTTTGTTTGTTTTTTTGCCCGAATAATTTTATTATTTTATTTTTTCCACACTAATAAATATAGTAGTATTTGGTGAAGCGCCTCGAGTCTTTTGACCAATCAGAATCAAGATAAGGGCATCGTCATCATTTCTCATTTTTCGCGGTACTAAAGCAACGCTGAGGTAAGTTTGCTGTAACGCCTTTAAACTTACTAAACCTTAGGTAACTAATTACTACAATAACGTCAACATGCCAAATGAAGTTTAGTCTGTTATTAAGTCAGGTAAGTTTGTCGTGATACAGTTTTCCTAACGTTATCCCATCGAACTTTTTCCAACTTGTTGGTAAGCTAGTTAGCACATAAGCTAACGTCAAGGTCAGTTCAGAATGAATCTGAATACTTTTGCAGAATTTGATGCCAAATTTTACTGCATCATTATTTCTGTCTGATTTAAATGGCTATCACTGTCAAGAGTTTACAAACGAACACGTAATGAAATAAGACCCACAGTGTTTTTAATGATTGTGAAGCATTAACGTGATCAGTTTTGTTTGCTAATGAATTCAGTTTAACGTACTGAAGCATTTTTAATATGTATGTTTTGAGTTCGCGAAACATCAATTGGGTGTTTAATACAGGGTTCGTATAAATGAATAATATATAATTAATTTCCTTTTTTTACAACCTCACTTCATTCGTGAATGAATCAGCCTTTTTTTAATGAACGGTCGTTTTTTTAATTAATGAACTCTCTTCAAGTCAGTCCTGTTGTGCCATCTACTGGTGGAACTGTGTAATTAGCACTGAAATCGTTCTCATTAACATACAGAAATCCCCATTATTAACATACAGACTGTTTCTCAATGACAAATACACAAACGTTATAATATAAAATATCATTTATTGAACAACAATAGACATTCCAAAGTTTGTATTTATATTTTGGATACCTTATATCTTTAATTTGAGTAAAAAAAAAACCTTTAAAGTAAATAGTTTTTTAGTGCAAATAAGTGATTATATTGCAACATAATTACTTTGTGTATTACGTTGTGGTTTACATTAGTAATCATATCACCTTTTTCACCTCTTGAGAGTTTGCAGGTATGAAAGTAAATGAAAATTAGAAGTTTAGCCCTGGAAACTAGATGAAATAAAACAATTATGGTATATTATTTCAAGTAACATTTTTATGGTTTTAGATTTAGTTATCTGTAATAAACCTGTTTCAAGTAAATATTTGAGCTCAGAGCGGTTCAGCTGACAGAAAGTTTGGGAATCCCTGATATATACACAATTACCAAATTTTGCCATTAGTTAAATATATTAAGTTTCTACAATATATAAATATATTGTAGAAACTTAATTCCCTGTATAGCTGCTTTGCAACGATTTGTATCGTAAATAAACTTGAATTGAATATAAACTCTTGTTCTGAATGTTTAATTGCACTGGTGCTTACATGCAGTTATAGTAACACAATAATCAAACTCATTCCTGCATTCCCAGAAATGTTTGCCATGTTCATAAATCTCTGAGCATTAAAAGCTTTGAAAGACAGCTTTGCATTAAAAGATTCTGATATTCATGCACAAATCTGGCATAAATCGCTGAAGGTTAGAGAGTCAGTGGTGTTTGTTTGTGTTTCAGGGGAGTCGGATGCATCTTCGTGGAAATGATCCAGGGAGTGGCGGCGTTCCCGGGCATGAAGGACATTCAGGATCAGCTGGAGAGGATATTTCTGGTAAGTGTCTCCCTTTGTCTCCGCTCTGCTTTCCTCTGCGTTTAATGCCTCGGGTGCTGGATGAAGAGAAATTCTCCATGAATACTAAGATATGGAGTGATAGATGAATGTACACAACTCTGTGAGGTCATGCATATTACATCTCATGAATCCTGTGATCATTTCTCCTGTCATTTCCCATAACGTCCGCCCTGATAATTGAAGCAGAGAGTAATGGATTCATATTCGCCCTCTGAGTCAGGTAAATAATTCATACTGAGATGAATAGAGCGGGCGGCCTGGGGTTCATGGGTGAGACAGACGCCCGCGGGCCGTGAGGGTCAGCAGCCAAACGTATTTACAGAGGGGAATGACCGAAGCAGGGAAAACTGGCTCTATCGATCCACCCACAAGAGAAATTCAGCAGCTGTCTGCTCATGTGAGTGAAAAAAACAAAGAACAGCAGAGTCTCTTTGTTTGAGTTTACAGGACAAAACACTGCGGGTTTACCTGTTTAAGGACTAGTTAACCTGGAAATGTGAATTCTGTTGTTGTTTACTTACCCTCATGTCATTCCAAACCTGTTTGCTGTTAGTTTTTGAATGTAACACAAAAGAGAATGTTTGGGAATCAGTGGTCCTTTGGTGTCAGTTACATTTTTGAATCTGCTGTAGGTTCCATTTTTGAATTTAAATGTAGCAGTGCAGTTGTTACATTTTTGGAAGTAGAATCTAGTTACGTAATGACAAAATGCTGTATTTAAACTCTGTGTTAATGCACATTGTTCTTTTAAACATGTATTTCACAGTTCAGGATGAGTACTGTTACACAATTTTCCAGAGAAAATCACTTTTGTTGTGTTTAGTTGGTCAACAAAGTGCAAAAAATGCATTCAATTAAAGCATAGATTTAGATTTAGTATAGCGATGCTCTCATTTTGTTGTTTCAGCATGACAGTGAGTTGGTCATTTTGGATTATGATTGTGAAAAATAAATAATTTAGCTGCCAGTTATGAATTGAGGGTTTTTTTCTTTATTTTTTTTTACTTTTTTGCATGTTAAGCGACTCGTTTGAGAGTTATTCTGTAGTTCTGAACCCAAACTAGAGCAGAAGTTGAGTTCTGCATCCTTGAATGAAGGACGTCTTTGTTCAGAAATGCTGATTGTTTGATTTGGCCCCGTCATGATCCCCCCTTCTGTCTAATTAGGCTTTGGCTGGTGCTTGTTGTTTGTGTTTCCTCTTTGTCAGGTGGGCGCTTGATGAATCTGGAGGAGCGCAGGACGTCTGGCAGCTCGTCACTGTTCTCTGACACTGACATTTTCATTCCTGCCTTGTTTTCCCATTCCTCCTTCCTGAGCGACCTGCGGCTGTCAGTCTGGCCAGCATCATATCTAAGACTTCTTTCAGAGATTATCCTTCATTACTGCTTTCCAAAGGCCAGACTGCTTTATGCTGCGAGTAAAGGAGGCCAGCGCTTCTGACCTTCTCATTGACATTCTGCTTCCACTGCTGTTTCCAGTCACACACTTGTGTTTGTGTGTTTCGTTTCACCTTTATTTGGCTGTTTTCAGCTGGAGATAAACTCATTACGTCAAGGTTAATATCCACTTTACGCTTGTGATGCATTTCGAATCCCATCATGCACAGCTGCCACACATGAAAGAGGCCAAATGAGAGAGAAGTCTCTTTGTGTTGCTCGTTATTGTGGCTGGAATCAGTCAGGAGATTTTTGATTATGTTGATATGGATTTGAAAGACCTGAAATATGTTTTGTCAGCTGTTTCATATTCGAGCGTTGTCTCAGATGGTTTCTCTTAGAGTTTAGTGCTATGAAATGAATGATTGGAGATATTCTAAAGCTTTAGAGGAGACAAACGTAAAATCACTTGAGTCTTTTCTTATGCAAAACATCTTGTTATTTGTGTTGTTCTTTGTGGTGAATCTCATAGGGCAATTTTATTTATGTTTTATTTATATATTTGCTCACCCTCAGACCATCTAAGATTAGGATGAGTTTGTTTGTTCATCAGATTTGGAGAAATGTGTCTCTGTATCAGTGTCTCAGCAATGGATGCTCTGCAGTGAATGGGTGCCGTCAGAATGAGAGTCCAAACAGCTGATAAAAACATCACAATAATCCACACCACTCCAGTCCATCAGATAACATCTGGAGAAGACAAAAGCTGAAACAAATCCAGCATTAAGACATTTTTAACTCAAATACGAGTACATAATCTATAATAACGCTTCTTCCAGTGAAAAAGTGTTCTGGTCTGAATCAGGAGAGAAATCTGCACAGATCAAGCAGTGTATACAAGACAAAACAGGATTTTGATGCGAGAGACAACAGGAGATGGGTTTTTTTTAACTGGAAGAAGTGTTATTATGGATCATTTTATTCTAGGTTTGTATCTTATTCGTGGTGGTTTTATATTGGATTCTTCATTTTTCGTATGTGTGTGGGAGCGGGCTGCAGGTAGCTGTTCTGTAAGTGTGTGTGATGTAAGGAGAAGAAGGCAGACTGGACCGGTGTGTTTAACTAGCTGTCAGACAGCAGGAGATTACCTGTGTTCCTCTGCACCGTATGAATATGGACAGGTCTATCTGCAGCAAACACACACCACCGACATGTGTGAACGGCTCTCACACGCACTGACATTATAGTGAGCGGTTTGACATTAGAATTAAACTGTCTGCTCTCATTACAGGAGTGTGGATAACACACATGCACACAGACATACACACACACACACACACACACACACACACAGTTATTACATGTGAAATTACTGCAGTTTGAGACATGAGAGTTTTTTGGCTGTTATAAGTTGTGATCAAAATGGACATTGATTATAGTTCGTAGTCAAGAAAGGTGTTTGATTACGGAGTCATGCACATGACGTGGACAAAAATATATTTATCATGGCCACAAATTAAGAATTTGTTCACTTGTTTTATTGATTGATTTAACTAAACTTGTTGTTCCCTTGTTTAATTAAATCATGGCCATGTTGTACTAGCACATTCTCTCGTTTTGATTTATTTAAAACCAGAGGATGAATCCGTACATTGTGGCCATGATTTACTACCATGAGGGAATTCATTCTTAATTCATGGCCACAATTTAATGGTCTGATTTTTACAAGTTTTATTTGTTTCCACACACTGCAAAAAAATCTATTTTTAAATAAAACTATTTTTTTGTAAATAAAACAAATATCATTTGAGTATGTTTTACAAGAAAATGCTATTACTCTGAAAATGTCATGTTTAATTCAATGTTACTTGCTGTTTCTTTGTAACTGTTTGTTAAACTTACTAGCAATTTCTGAGTGAAAATTAAGTCTACACCAAATTTTTGTTCAGTGCACCAATTTTAGCTTATATGCTTGTTTAAAAAACAAAACTGTTTTTGGATCATTTTAAATTATTGCTCATCTAATTCTTAGTAAATAATTCAAGTGCACTAATGATGACAGACAAAGAGGAGAACTTTTAATTTATCAACTAACAACTCTCAAATAATTTAATGTCATTTTAAGTTCATTTCAATTCAGATATATAATTAGTCTCTCCATTTCCAATCATTTACAGTGGCTCATTTAAGATGATTTGCGGAGCGTTTGAGAACATAATAGACTGGTATTGTTGCATTGGCATGATAATCATCTAGTAAATGTTGCTAAGGAGCCACTGTTTCCTTTCATATGATATCTCAGTGGATCTCAGTTTGAAACAGCGGTCTCTGTCAGCCCGTTCTTCATGACCCAACAGGACGTTTGAAGTGTTTTAGGGTTGGTGCATGTGTCTTTCAGCCCTATAGAGTTGAGTTGAGTCGGCCTGGCTTGACCCCACATAACTTTACTCCAGACTCTCCTGAGATTTGATCTGTGTAAGTGAAGCCGCTCCGCTCTGGCGGGGGGAATTAATTACTCCATGTGGGTGGTCGTTGTTTTAGCCGGTCGAGGGCATGTGGTGACCTTCTGCCCAGCGGGACCGCTAGCAAAAGGACAGCTTCACTGCCGTTGACATTTCAGGAGTGATTGACAGCAGGTCCTGACACTTTTTTTACCAGCTGCTTTCATCCAGAGAAGCTCACAGTAAACCAGATATAAGTTCAGTGTGCCTGGAGTTCTCATGGTGACTGGATTTGACAGAGTTTGTCAGGTTAGACCCTAGGGATGTAACGATGAACCGTGAGCCGGTTGAAAATCGATTAAAATATGTGACGATTCAAATCAGCTGCTAAACAAATCGTGATACAATTGGAGTAGGAATGCATATGAATGTATCTCTGAGGAGAACTGACCGTCTTTAGAAAAGTTTACGTGGTATCTTCTTTTCATCTTGCCTCTGAACGATGCATATTAAAGTAGAGTTCATAAGCAGCTCTGCTTTGTTTACAGCGGTAAACACTACATCATTGCTGTTCATGAGCGCCATCTGCTGGCAGAGAGTGAATCTGCGTCTCATTCAGCTCGTCTCCTGTTTCCTTCTGATGTGTTTTATGTACAGTTTCACAAAACTAAAGTCAGACCATTCTGTTTTTG
>JAFVLL020036264.1:0-40085 GCA_021397915.2 Tor tambroides | reverse complement strand
GGAAAACAGTTTGAAGAGACTGAAAGTCAGCAGGATTCATCTGTGGTGCAGGTATCTGATTCAATAAAATACAAACAACCAAAAAAAAAAAAAAACAAACAAACAAAAAAAACATTTGTGAGCATGTTAATATCAGGAGCATCTGTATATATATTGGTTTTGTAGCCATAGACTCACGCATGCTCTGTACTATTGTAAAAAAGACGTTTTATATCTGAGATATTAATTATTATTGTTTAGTATGTTATTAAAATCTAATAATAATTAATTAATTAATAATTAATTAATTAATAATAAACACAGTCTAAACATTCTTAGATGCGTTGCATTCATCATGTTGTCATTTGGGAAAAACCCAACTAGTAATGTGTTCAAGTTTATGTCACAATAACAAAGGAATTACCATCCATATTACAACTTTATTGTTTCGTTGGACTAAAAGTGCTCTATGGGATGTTGTTCTGTGGACCCTTGGGTTTCTAACTAAACCAGGATTTCAGCAGTGGATGCGTTTGTGACTCGTTGTTAAGACGAATCTGGTATGTACTGCATTTTTATTCTGCATGTTTTGATGTGTACTGCTTACACAAATTTAGCAAATACATTCCTTATATGTTTTCAATCGAAAAACAGCGATCTATTATCAAAGCTTGAGGCTTAGACCTTCAGAATGACATATAGTTTGTCAAAATTAACTTTGTCCCGTTTCATTTATTCTATTCGTAAACAATGACACGCGCAAACAAAGAGAGTTCAGTGCGCCGGTGTCCTGGTGCGGGTTAACAGGTTTTAACTAATGCAAAAAAAGAAACATTACTTACTCATCAGATTGATCTTCTCTTCTGGATGAAATATTGTTCTTTTGAGGGAAATCCAGCCTTTACACAGCGCGTCTTTTTGCAGAAGCGAACAGTAGCCGCGATGAACGATCTCCTCGCGCTTTGTTTGTGTTGGGCGTCTCCATGCTCGCATGTCTCACGTGGTTATTTACATATGAATGGCCACGAGCTGTGAGGGGGCGGTATCTCATTAGAAATAATGAGTTAGACGGGAAAGACTGAACATCACGTTGATTTCATACAGATTACTTCACAGAATATTTGTTTTCGATATGACTTCATTTAAAAGGGGACACTTGAAGCTTTCTATAGATATGACTCTCATGTCTCTGTGTTGAGTATTTGCTGAGTTACAGTTCATTTCAGTGACGCGTTTCTAAATGCAGTTCGCGGAGACAGAGAAGACAGAGAGCACACCCTGTTTGATTTCTTTATTTTATAAAATTACAAAGTTGTGTTGTTACTATGAGTGTATACAAATAAAAGTAGATGTTTTACAGATTCGATTGACGTATTACTCTTATCTGTACGATTAAAACTCACAGAGTACTTTAAGTTCCTTTTAGGGGCTTTCAAAAAAATGCACCAAAACACGCCGACGCGTTTGTCGACCCCAGAGGGTAAGGCGCATATACTGAATGCGTGAATGCTCATGCGCGAGCAAATAGGTAGGCAAATTCTGATACACACAATGAGTATCCATTATGACATGTATGACATTTTTATATTTATGTAGCCTACACAATAATATTCTTTTACATCGTAATCCTTTAATTTTTAATATTTGACATGTTTGTGTGCTGCTTTTGAATTCCCTAGTCCTTTTTATACATAATTGTTTAGTTTTATTAGGTTGTGGATTTAAATGTACATTAACGCATTCTCAAAGACTACTTTTTGTCAAAGTTTTTTTTGTTGTTGTTTTGTTTTAAATGTTGATTTGAAGCGTCAGTTTTTGAATTATTATTACTAGTCAAACCTAAACACAGAAAGCATTTTGTTATACAAAACATCAAAATTCTATAAAAATGTAACAAAAATAAACAGGAAAGCTTTATCAGAGCTTAATCCTTTACTTTACTTTTAATCATTTAGCAGACGCTTTTATCCAAAGCGACTTACAAATAAGAAAAATTAACTAAAACTAAAAGTCAAAACTCTGTAAATACTATATATATACACACATTTAAGAAAATAAAGACATTAAATAAAAATGACAAATGCATAAAACAACATTTCAAAACTAAACATTCAAATGAAAACAAAAAAAATAAAGCTAAAAACAATTCAAAATATTAAAACAACAAAAGGTATGAGTATAATAATGCTTCTAACATAACACTAAGCCTCGAAGCAAATTGTCTGTTTTTTTTTTTTTTTTTTTAATTTTTTTTTTTTTTTTTTTTTTTCCTCTCTCTCTCTCCCCCTTCTCTGTTGACTTTCTCCACAATTTTTTTTTGTTTTGTTTTCTAATTCCTTTTTTTTAATTTTTTTTTTTTTTTTTAATTTATTTATTTTTTTATTATTATTATTATTTTTTATTATTAATATTATTATTATTTTTGTTATTATCATTATAATTTTTTTTTTTTTTTTTTTTTTTTTTTTTTTCTTTCTCTCTCTTGTTTTCTCTGTCCCCTGGTCTTGTCTGTCATAGTATGGTTAAATAAAAGGGTATATAAAATTACATTAATTAATGAATTAATGTAAAAAAAAATAAATAAATATCTAAAAAAAAAAAAAAAGAAAAAAAGACAGGCTTTGAATGATGATAGCATAGCTACACATACGTACTGTCATGTGTTATCTGTGTTACTGACAGGCCGGGAAGAAAAAAAAAAAAAAAAAACATAACACTAAGCCAAACACCAAAAAAAAAACGACATGTGTATGTACAGCCACACACATATACATATACATACATATAAAAATAAATTCAATATATATATATTATTTCATTTCCATGTAGTATGAAGTACTAAAATAACTAAAATTAAATAAAACTAAAACTTAATAAACAACCAATACAGACAGCAACACTGAGCCAAACATACGTTTTAAAACAACAACAACAACTTGCTTACACATAGTAAGAAATGGTTATAAAAACTGAAACAGAAGTGAAACAAGTAGTAGGAAAGAGGAAAAATAAAAAGCGATACTTATATCCTTTGTCGGTGTCCCTGCCCGGTGGAGTCGATGGTCTTTACACTTCGGTCTTCACACGACCGCTGCCGCAGTAAACTAAGCTTTTTTTATACCCATCTAACAAAACACTACTCCAATTCAGCTGCACACACTTTCCTGTTAATCGCAACAAATGGCCAGCAAGCACCCGACAAGGGACGCAATACAGTACGAGACCAAACGCGATTTCAGCGTTTTTTTTGTTTTTTTTATTTAATCCTTCTGGGCCTGATCTGATTTCAACCTCTTATTTCAGTTTTCTGACTCATTTTGGCTATATGGTTACAGCCATACCAATTCATTTGAGTGTGTATAATTGTGTGTGTGTGTGTGTGTGTGTGTGTGTGTGTGTGTGTGTGTGTGTGTGTGTGTGTGTGTGTCTGTGAGTGTGTGTGAGTGGATGTGTCTGTTTTTGTAACCCTTTTTTGTGTGTTCACATACCAAGTGCCATAAAAGTCACCAAGTTTCATACCATTCCGATGAAGCTACGATTTTTAAATATTCAAAATGTAAAATTCTTCGGTCAAAAGTGACCGAAGACCACACAAGGGTATAAAATATCAATCTAATCCTCATTTTGTTAACTCGGATTGCCTTTTGATGTGCTAAATATCCAAACTTTGTCATAAAACTGCAAGCCAGATTTATTTCACAAATTGTTATTTGGAATAGTATTATTGTTTAGGGGAGCAAAACAATGCTTGTTCATGATCAGCTGGTTCACACCAGTGGCAAAGCAATGCAAAAGCAGCATCACACTCATCAAGCCAAATACAAAGTGGCTCTTCAGGACCAGCACACATTCAAACTAGTATGAACTCCTCTTCAGCGTGACATCCAGACAAAACACACAGCGGTACGACACCGGAGGGGCTTTAGGACCTGTAAGCATCCTTGAGTCGCCCAGCCAACTGGCCCAGACTTGAACTCCACAGCAAATTTGTGAAGAGACCTCAAGTTTGAGGTTCACATATTATTCCAGAGAAATCTGAGAGAGCTTTAGGGGATTTGCAAGAAGCTGCCCAAAACCCATGTGTGGTTGAAGTCTGTAGACTCAAACATACTCTAATCCCTGCCAATAACAGTCTGACAGAGTCCAAATAATTATGCAAACTAAAATGAGGAATTTTACTGTTCTTTTTTTTTCCCTTTTTATTCTTATTGGGTATTATGAAGGCAAAAGAAAAAATAATATTGTGAAGTCTATATCTAAAAATAATAGAGGCTGTACTGTATGACTCCTGACCACTGTGTCAGATGTAATTGCTTTCACTAAGGGCTTTCTGTCTTTGCCTTTTCATGTGTGACGGCTTACAGCTGGATATCTGTCACAGAGAGCAGCTGCAAAATACCCCATTTCTCAAAGCTTTTCTTACAGACGCCTGAAAACCAGTTATTTCTGTTTGGATTCCAATTAGTATGAGCTTACAGTGATTTTATTTGCTGTTTTTCTGGATGGACTTCTATTTCTTAGAGATTTGCTCCCATCTCTCTCTCTCTCCATCGCTGTTCTCTCGCACACAGGTGTTCAGTAAGTCTAATAAGAGGCCATTCTTTAAAGCTTTTGTGCACAGGAGTTCAAATACACAGTCAGCCTTTAAACGATCAGACCCGAAGCAAGCAGCTGACAGTGTTTATTCTCATCATTAGCTGCCCCGCTCGGTTTTCTGAGCGTAGATGTGGTTTGTTTGCTTTTCTCTGGAGGGTTTTAGGAGGTTACGTGCTGTGACATCAGCAATTGCTTCTGCTGCTTACTGAGTGTTTGTGACTTCTAAATGTCTGTGCCAGCTCAAATTTATAAGGGAATGTGGAACTAAAGCAGGAGGACTGATGTGTCAGCTATTAAGTCAAAAAAATATGATTTATTTTTTGACTTCATGCAAATTTCAAGAACAATCTTTGCATCTTTGTGGCATATAATAAAGAGTGAAATGTCACATTTGTCTAAATTAAACTCAAAGGACTGAACAACACAAAGTAACCTTACTTTTTACATCACTTCTGATCCAAAATGTTGTCTGAAGATCTTGTTTCATATATGTAGAAGACATAGCAAAAAGTCAAAACTATTTTCTCCAATCTCTGAAGGCATTTGAAGTCAACATCAAACAGTGTTTGCATCCCTTTTTACTTCAGTGATGTGACATATTTTCAGTGAAACAGGAGATTCAACAAATAAATGCAGATCGGGACTTGAATTTATTTAGCGGGATATGGTTGCACTCTGAAACGTTTCAGTATGACAAGTGGTTGGAGGAGAGGGCTTTGACAGTAAGAGAAACATCAAGTCACTAAAACTAACTAAAACAACTAAAAGTCGCTTCATTTTTCTTCAAGGATGTTTTCTCTGCCAGATATGCATTTTAACTTTATGATATGCACTGCTTTATGATATACACTGATACACACTCTCTCAAAAGTTTGGGATCAGTAAGATGTTTAATGATTTTTTTTTTTATCTCTCTCTCTTCTGCTCATCAAGGCTGTATTTATTTGATCAAAAAATACAGATCAAAACAGTAATATTTTGAATTATTATTAAAATTTAAAAAATAACAGTTTGCTTTTTTAATTATACTTTAGAATATAATTTATTTCTGTGACACAAAGCTGTATTTTCAGCATCATTACTCCAGTCTTCAGTGTCACATGATCCTTCAGAAATCATTCTAATATGCTGATTTATTATCTGTTTTGGAAACTGGATTCTTTTATGAATAAAAAGTTTAAAAAGAACAGCATTTATTCAAAATATAGATCTTTTTGAACAATATAATGTATATTATACATATATACAATATAATATAGTCTTTACTATTATTATTTATCAATATTAACTAGTGCTGTCAATCGATTAAAAAAAAAAAAAACTAATTAATCGCACATTTTTCTGAAACTAATCACGATTAATCCCACCTAACATTAAAGTTTTTAAATATGCTTTTATATTGTAATAATTTCACATTCAATCTTCAAATTATTGAAGAGCACGCGCTGCGTACAGTTTCCGCGCTCGTTTGACTCGCGCCTGACGCTGAAGTGAAGTTGAAGCGCACGTCTGAAACGTCTCCTGTTTGATGTGCTCGTAAAGACGTTCTGCGACTGAATAAATGCACTTCTTTTCAAGAAAAAAGAGACAGAATGAGTAGTTATGAATGGGGTGGCGAACCCTAGGCCCCACCCCTGCGTTAACGGCGTTAAATAATTTTACTAAATTTTACTAAATTTAATAAATTTGAAACTGAAAAAATTAATCGCCTGCGTTAACGCGCTAATTTTGACAGCACTAATATTAACACATCCTTGTTGAATAAAAGTATTCATTTCTTTCAAAAGAAAGAAAAAAAATACTTACTACATTTGAACGGTAGTGTATATTGTGAAAAAAGATTTCTAGTTTCTTTTTTCTTTTCTTTTTTTCTTATTCAGAGAACCCTGAAAATAGTACAATAGGTTATAAAAATGTAAATCATATTAATGAAATAAAATGTAATTGTGTAATAAGAATGAGAAAATAAATAAATAAAAGCAGAATAGTTTGTTATATTTTTTTTATATAATTATTTAGGTCCAAGGGGTTCACCTGACAAAATCTCTTTTTTCAACATGCTCTCTAATGGAAATAATTTAATAATGATAATAAAATAATTTAATTTAATAATTTCCATCGATAATAATTTCCATCGAAATGTTTTTAATTTAATATTTTTTTTTTTACTATCTAGATTATTCCTTTCCAAGTATTGAATTGGTCTCATGTTCTTAGTGTAATAAAAAAGCCAGGCTGTACTTGCCATGTTACCGACACCATTTCTTATATATCTCCTCAATATTTCCCAATCTTAAGTTAGCCTATGTTGTTGTTATTATGTATCATATACCAAGTAGTTTTTCTAGGTACCAACAAACAAGGAGAAAAATGTGGTGACCCAGTTTGGTTAAGCTGTATTAAAGGTCACCAAAATCCATCAAATCTCTATATTTCATTATCGTTTTCTTCTATGTTCCATACGTAACTCATGTCTGACATTTTTTTTTTCCCATGTCCTTTTCACTGCTTGGGAATTTAATCCCCTTGTCTGTCTTTTCATCATTTCAAAGAGGACTGTTTGAGCAAACTGAAAAAAAGACAAAATGTTGGATAGTATGACAGCAGTAAATTGTTTATAAAGTCATTAAAACAGCTTTAAAAACAGCTTTTGTTTAGGGAAAAAAACACTGAAAAACCTTCTATCATTTGCAAAGGTATCTTTTGTGTTATTACCAACGCTATCTCACGGCAATTCGTACGTATTTTACGAGGTGGCTAATTCGTACGAATTCGTACGACCTCACTCGTACGATTTAGTACGATTTGTCTAAACCCCAGTGACGGGTAGGTTTAGGGGCGGGGTTAGGTGTAGGTCATTCGTACAAATTCATACGAATTGCCAACTCGTAAAATACGTACGACTTAGCAAAAATCGTATGAATTTGTACGAGTGAGGTCGTACGAATTCGTACGAATTAGCCACCTCGTAAAATATGTACGAATCGCCGTGAGATCGGGCTGTTATTACGTGTTAAATCAAATTAGATTTGTGTTTAGTTTGATACAATGCACATTTTTCATTTTGAAGCTTCTCACTTACATAAAGAGAAAAACTGAGCTAAAAGCCCTTCTTCTTTTAACATTACAGCAGTTTTAACATTAAATTTAACATTAAAGCACTAAAAATAATTATTTAAAATAGTAATCTTAAAGACTCAAACATATATTTCATATATTCCTATACATGCATTTGCATTAATATTCAGTTCTATAATTGACATATACCTAATTTTGCAATAACTTCATTAAGTCCAGTTCTGATTAATTACTTAGATAGAGATTAATTATGTGATTAATTTCTTACAGAGGTGAAATTAAAGGATACTACCAAGACAATGTGCAGAACATACTGGAAACACACACACACACACACACACACACACACAGTTTCAAGATCAGTTGGAACTACTATGCAAATCTATGTTCCTGAAGTATTATGTAAATATATATATATATATATATATATATGTTTGTTATTATGTCAACTGACACATTGTTCCATTTTCTACCCGCTACAAAGTTCCTGTATTACAATTGGTAGAACTAGAACATGATGCTAGGAAACACACAAACTAATAATTGAATACACAGCGTTTTGCTTTGGATAAAAGTGTCAAATATATCTGGATGTGTCTTTTTGCTTTGAACAAATTAGAGGTTTATTTATATCAAAAACCAAACCAAACTGCTTTGGGATGCCCTAGAAATACATGTAGAAGTAAAAATAACCTTGGTGTAGAGGATTTCACAAGGGTATAAAACACCCATCTGAACAACTGTTTTCTCCAAATGAGAGTCCCCTATATAACTAACCTTGTTTTTTCAGTAGCATCAATCTTCCTTGTGAGATTTTCTGTGAGCTTGCTGCAAGACATACAGACTTTGTTAACATACAGTACAATACAATTCACTGACTTGAGTTTGACTGTGCCACGGAAATTGAGATATTAATCACAAGTTCTAAATCACAGAACAGTAACTCCCAGTGACTGGCTTTCATTTACATTCATTCTGAGTGTAAAATAAGGAATTGTGACACCATGCAAAATGTAAACAACATGCAAATTGTCTCTTTTTTCTTAAATGCGGCAAAAAAAAATGTAATTGTTTTTTAGCATTTTTATTTTGTCAAATATATTTGATTTCAGCAACGTGACAACAGTCAAAGGTCAGGCGCTCACGTTTCACCCTCAGGCTGAAGATTTTATCAGGTCGCTGTTTCATTTCAGCATCTTCAGCCTGTGTCATTGATGAATCTCGAGTGAGTGCTGGTGTTTCTGATGTCCTGTCTCAGACTTATCTCCATGTGTTCCCTTGTGTTTTTTGCTGTCCAAGTCAGTGAAATATCATGCAGCAGATTGGCCAAAGAGACACACAGCGGTATGGAAGCCAAAACATCAATCACTCGAGTCATAAAACCTACTTAAGAAAAACACCAACCCAGACTCATTGGAAATATGTGCCTGTGGCGATATTCCTGCAAAATGATATTATGTAGCTTCTTGTATATTTCACAACACTTTCAAAGTCAAATGTCCAGTTTGGAAATGAAATGTCTGGTAAGTGGCATCACAAGGTTAATGCTCTATTGCGTTTGAAAATAACATACTGCCTAAACTAAACCTGGGACATGATATCACGCAAACATGGGATAAAAAACACATTTGTTGGAGCAACCATGCCTTGCTTGCTTCTATACAAGCCTTCAATCTCTTTTATCGTGACTTCACATGACTCCCAAGTGCTCCACATCACAAGTGCAATGCTGTACCAGGTGCGCTACAGAGCAAGTTTACTTTGTGAGAAAATTTTAATTAGCAAGTGAAATTAGCTTGTTCTGTAAGGGAGAACAGGGTAAGCAGAGCCAATGGGTCAAATAAGCCACTCCCTGATGTTAATCATAAACAAAATCATCATGTGACCACAAAGTATAGTTCATATCACTCAACCCTTCTTAAACTCAAGCACATAGAAAAATTTGTAAGAAAATCAGTGCAAAAAGATTTTTGTCATGCCATGTTAATTCATCACATCACAAATTCATCTAAATTTGTATAATAATAATATTATTATTATTTATAAAAATTAAAATAGATAGGGTTTGTGCATTATTAAATGTAATTTAAGGCAGTAGTTTATATTAAAGAAAATCTTACCAACACTACAATATATGGCATTGAGAGAATTGCTTCAATGTGACAAAAAGATTGCCACAAGACACCATACATGGTTTGTTAGAAAGTTTAATGCCAATAGCACACAAACTAGTTTTATGTAAGACACACAAGATAAGAATATAGTTGTACAGGAATTAAAAGCAGAATTTAATCAGTTTTCCATAGGTCGAAATGAAGGAGCAAACAAACCAGCCCAAAGAAAATATGACAGAATTCAAGCATTCCTGGATTACTCTAACAAAAATGGTGCCTTTTTTTTTTTTTTTTTTTTTTTGATTGCACACCATATTCCACCTAATTTCAAATTTTGGAATGTTTATCTTCTGTATTGAGACATAGCAGATATTGTTATGGAAACTATAATAAAAAGAGAAAGCCTTCCAATTCTTGACATTCTGGTGAAAGAGCTTTTGTTATCTAATACATTATGCAAGACATGTGTCCCCTTTGGTGCATTGTAATGTATGTTCTGCAACTCTACTTTAACAATCAATTATTATTGTTATTTTCCTTTTCACTTTACATGGTCCTCTTAAAATGTACATAAAAAACCTCTACCTAACCACCAATATAAATAAACCACTAACCCAAGTATCCCACTGACCACATAACAACCCATTATCCTTCTGTATCTAACTAACCTCAATATTCACAATCCACAATCATCCACTTTTGTGTTTTTATCTGGCATGAACATGCATCATTCTGTCCGTATCACTTCGCAGACACTTTGTTGTTACAGCAGTTTGATTACCCACTCTTTCATATGCATCTTGCATTGTTTCTACCCCATTCTGCATATTATGTCATATTCCTCTTGTCAAAGATGCAGAGTTATCCCAGTGACATTTACACATGCAAAGAATATTGCCACCGACACACATAAACAGTACTGTTGGAAATGTCAGCGGTCCAAGTACATAGCCTTGAGGCACTCCTTACTTACCATATTCCCAACGTGGAATGAAATAATTGAATCTATCAACTTAGCACTCTTAAGCTTCAGGTAAAGTAGACTTCACACTCCATTCTTTTCCATTCTTATGCATACAAACAGGGTAGAATGATATGCAAGCTCTTGTGAAGAAGCTTTTTCGGTAACACTTTATTTTAAGGACCAATTCTTACTATTAACTAGCATGGATATCACTAGCATATTGGCTGTTTATTAGTACTTATAAAGCACATATTAATGTCTTATTCTGCATCAGCATATTTGTATGACCATTTTTTCAATTTCGCTGAACTCTAACTTGCAAATTGGTACAGTGAATTTATAATTCACCATTGAAGAACTCAAATGTCGCAAACTGATCTCTTGGCTCTATACAAGAAATATAAACTTAAAATCTGTATGGTTTGCATTGCTGAGGGCAAGTGGAGTAAATGGTATATTTGAACATTTTGAATATATTGTAACCCAAGAGCGTGACATCATATCCTGTTGCCAAAAATTCTTCACGAGGTCTGAAGTAATGCTCAAAGCGCAGTGTGACCGCAGCTTTTCTCAAATGCCGGGACCTGCTTCAAGACATTATACCATGTGCCATGTGTGCTCATTTGACTAATCTATTCCTATTTTAGCTATGCATGATTATACAGTTAGCTGTATTATTAATGTTTATGTTTTGCCCTCCTGTTCACAACCCGATCCGAACAGACCTAGCAGTTGTGAATCACTGCTCTAACCCCTACTGGAGTTGACCTTCTTAACCAATTTGTTCAAGCTTAAGCAGGCACTGCTGTCCCAGCAGACCACAGCACAGTAAAGCACTCTACCAGTTACTGGTGCAATGTGTTTACCAGGCTGCTACATGCTACACGCTCCTCAGAAACCCACTAGCTTTTCTTGCACCACATTGTAAAATCTTCCACTGTGTATTTCTGATTCCATGGACTAAAATGGCACCAGGAACTCAATCTGACAAAGAAATTATTTGCTATAGATCACACTCTGTTTGAACTGTAACTGCAATACAGAATGGAGGGGGAAAAAAAAGATCTAATTTAATTATAAGGCATTTTAATTCAGTTGCAGTTGGCATGTAAACATAATTTAACCTGTGAAAAGTTGCATACTTTGAGAAATGCCTCTCATGGCTCACAAAAATGTTTGTATATGTCTACAGACACATAAATTGTGATAATACCAAGTTATATCGAACCTGACAGGGAAAATTCTTCTAAAAATTGCAGTGATTCTGATGTCAGCCTCCATAAGCTCTTTAATGCAAGAACACAAGAAGACATTTTTTCTCAAAATAATGTGGGAATTTTGCCTGGAATGGCTGATTCATCCATTATTATTATTATTATTATTATTATTATTATTATCATTATTATTATTAAATTCATTTTAAAATGCTTTTTTTGGCATATGTATTATCATGGTCCAATTGTAATGATAGCCACTGTGCCAAAAAAATTTATTTTTCTGGCATGCTTACAAATTTTTAAACATTTGGCAGTTTTGTGTATTTCTGTGTGAATATGGAAAATGTTATGGAAATAATTAGTGCAGAGAAGGATTAGTTTAGAGTTTTAGTTTGTTTTGGGTTTAAAAAAATCTCCATAAAACACTGATTGTATCTCAGAGAAGAAATAGCTGCAAGCAGAAAGCTTAACAAATTAATTATAGTGGAAACTTTTAAACTTAACATTCAAAAGTTCCCTTGCCATGTTGATATGTTGAACGTTGAAACTGTATAACTAAATTCATATAACTCTGCTGCCCCCAGTAAAATGTTAATGATAAATTCTTGTATGACAAGGGAGATTTACTGCATACCAACCTGAGAAACAAGCTATCCTGTTCACTGGATTTTGGTCATCTCTGTAGTTGAAGCCTTTTTTAATTTAGAAGTATCCAATCAAATACATCTTCCCTCCCCTCCCTGCTTTTTGTCTGCTTTGTTGACTTTGAATCTTCTCAGAAATCATGTTGCAGCTTGGAAACTTGCAGAAAATGAAGCACATGAAACTAGAGTAACGCTTGCAAATGTGTGAATGAGTTGCTATTTAAATTTGTGGGATGTGAGATATTTAGTGGGATGAGTTGTTTCTATTATCTCATTGTTTCCACATAATATTTGGCATAGCTATGGTCATATCCAACCTTATGGGTAAATGCACTATTCGTATGAAGTTTAGAAGGCCAAAGTTCCCCACAGATATATTGGTACCACATATTTATGTCTAGATAACACACCTGCCACACCACATTTACTCCGGTGAATATTTCTCAGGGGAGGTTTATATTTGAAAGTAATTTTCTTTATAGATGCCTTCAAAACCAATGCAAATGCATTAAAGACCTAGCTACAAAAAAGCTCTGGATCATTTCCACTGTTATTGCCCAGTGGAAGAAAAAAAGAGTTCATTATACACACATTGACATTCTCACATTATACGAAGTTATCACAATCAGAACCTGACAGTATTCATCAGTAATATATCAAAGTAGTTATGAAATCATGAAACATATTGGATTACATTCATTCATGAAACAGCAAAAGAGTCAAATGTAACAGATTTATCAAGCCATTGTTTTAGCTAATATATAGTTATTAATGTATTATATACAATTGAAACACATTGCCCCAACCTAACCATTTATGAAAAATACCCCGTCCACATTTCAGTCTTTCAGTTAAAATCTACCTTCACTGTTAGAGAAGTGTTGATGCTTTCATTGATGTATGCTAGTGTGATTTTATTTTGTTTACCCGTTACCCAGCAGCTATACATTTATTGGACTTTTTGAAAACATTATAGATATAGCCCTATTGACACCTAGCCTGGTCTCCCTTATAATATCTACCGATTTTCCCCACAGCAAGGCTGGATTTTCATATGTTCTTGCAAGCTAATGTTTATTTTATGATTCACGTAAGGTCATGTGTGCTGTTCTATACATATAGCAGTAATGGATCAAACAAGCAGATCTATTTTCGTCCACAAATAACTAGGGGTAAGAAAAACGACATGAGAAAAACAGTCAAACTGATATCCAACGCAGCTGCGGAAATTCAGATTTAACAAGATTCAGATGCCGAAACAGATCCAAGATCGCCAGGACATTCAGTACAGACCATTTAGAGAATTTCTCAGCGAGTTTTCTAGTGTTTCATATTCTGTGGCAATAAACACACTGTCAGAGGAAAGCGGCTTTAAGTCCAGCTTATGTCTTTATATTCCCTGCGGTGCTGGAATTGCAGTGTGGTCCTTATACTGTGGATGTTAAAGGTTTTGACTGTGTTTTTCTTACATTGTTTTTCCCTTCTTTATCAGGATTGTGTTTGTTTTATACACTTTTCTTCAAATACTGCACTCTTAGACAAATCTAAACCATTAACTGTGCCACTTTTTCTGATGAAATTTCTAAGCAATGCCGTCAATTAATGGTGTTACCTATTTACTGAAACAAACAAGATTGCTACTGTACATTTGAGGATTGATTTTCTTTTATTCACTGGCTTATTCTTTGCCATTTTTGACAGAATAGTGCAAAAGCAAACCCATTTTTGGTGACACTTTATAGTAAGTATACCGTAACAGAGCATTTATAAATTATTTGCAAACTATAAGTTTATAGTTAATTAATAGTTTATAAACTGTGGTTAATACATTAATAGACTAAATAGTGAGTCCCTCATTCATTTTAGATTACTGTAACTCACTTTATGCTGGGATTAGTCAAACAGCTTTATCCCGATTATAATTGGTTCAGAATGCAGCAGCTAGACTTTTGACCGGGATTCATAAACGGGATCATATTACTCCGGTTTTACAGTCTTTACACTGGCTGCCTGTGCGTTACAGAGTAGATTTTAACATTTTACTTATTGTCTGTAAGTGTCACGAATCCAGTCCATAGCCTTCCGTCTGCTCACCACCAGATGTCGTCTTCTCTTTACATTGACTCTCACACCACACAGACTTTTACATGTCACTCCGGACTACAGTTCCCATGATCCATTGCACTGACTGCACACACACAGCTGCAAGGCACTGATTACACATACACAGCTGAATCCATTCAGACACGCTTTATAAGCCTTGGATTTCCTCTTTCAGATCGCCGAGTATTGTTCTAGCGTTTAGCACTCTCCTAGTGTTAGCTGCCTTACCGAGCCATTCTGTGTTTCTGTATAGTCTCTAGTATTGTTCTGCGTTTATCACTCACCTAGTGATAGCTGCTTTACTGAGTCTAGTTTCCAGTTCTAGTTAGTCTAGTCATTTCGTGTTGCCTTGTTTCCTGTTTCCTGATTCCTGCCTGTGTATCTTGGATTAACCCTTGTCTTGCCATTCGGACTCTGTTTGTACCTCGTTTGGACTATTGCTCATGTTATTGGACTACCCCTCTTCTCAAGCCCTCTGGATATTGTTCGCCGATCAAAGACCCACGCTTGCCCTAGGATTACTCTTTGTCTTGCCTGTGTTATACCTGTTTGCTGATGTTTTGACCCTGCCTGTGTTTTTGACCACGTCTTGGAATAAAGCTTGCAAATGGATCTGCATGTCTCACATCTCGTTCGCCCTGTTACAATAAGTCACTGAATGGTATGGCTCCATCATATATCTCTGATGTATTGATTGAACACAATGCAACCAGATCCCTCCGGTCCTCTCACCAGAGACTCTTGTTTATCCCCAAGATGAGGTGGAAGTGCAGGGATGATTGCGTTTTTGCTACAATCGTGCCAAGACTCTGGAATGATCTGCCCATTTTCATTAGAATGGCTTCGTCTGTGTCTAATTTTAAGTCTAAATTAAAAACCTATCTGTTCGATAACGCTTTTAATTCTAGTTGAAGCACTCTTTATCCTTGTCCTATGTTTTTGTTTTATGTTATGATGTATTTCTTTTTTTTTTCTCCTTCCCTTGGTTTTACTGCTTTTATTTTCATTGTGTTATTGCTGTTTTTAGTTATTCTATTGTAAAGCACATTGGTCTGTTGTCTGGTTGTAGTAAATAGTGCTATATAAATAAAATTGCCATTTTCACAGTAATTAACAACATTATTGTTTAATTAGCTCATATGTAAAGAGTTATCTTTTATTTAAGAAATTTATTTAAATTAGGTCATGAAAAATCAGAAAATGTCTTTAAGTGTTTTAAACCAACTATTATAGGACATTACTGTGACATATAGTCTATATTATTAGTTTATAAACTATTGATTAACTAGTTTGCAAATGATTTGTAAATAATTATACTTATTTACTTTACACTTATATACTTTATTTTACTTTACTGTATACTTATTATTATAAAGTGTTACCCAGCTCTTTATAGCAGAATACTATTAAGGTTTGGTGATTTCATATCCCTATAAAAATGTGTTTTTCTGAGTATTTTACAAGGGCTTCCAAGTCATTATTGGCTGTTTTCTCATGTTCCTTTAAAAGCTTGTTTTATCTGGACTTACATTTCTAAACAGGACCTTATTCTTTTCATCTCCTCCTGTTAATAACAGTCACACATGGAGAGGTGAATTTTGATGAGAACGGCCTATTTTCTGCTATTGTAGGGTCTCATCAGGGGCCAGCGGGGTTCAGATGTGCAGTTTCTTGATCACACGGCTCATTTCATGCTATCAGATACATGTTCCTGCTAAAGAAACACACTGGTTTTCTTAAAGGAGTGTATAACACCAGCATTTCCAGTGCCTAACATGTGATTGTTCTCTTTCCATTAGAGGAGACAGAAACACAGATGCTTGTTTTGAGGACCTGCGGTGCCATTAATGTGTGTTATGGCTGCCAGTAACGAGCTTTCAAAAGCTGGCAGACATCACACGCCATTTTTCTTGTTATGAATCAACTCTTTTTGGCTTCATATAGAAAACTGACAGATCAAGCAGGTAATTGAAAGTAGCTGTCAATCTTTGTAACTCTGACGTCCACCACTGTGCATATATGAAGGCTCCAATACATACGCTATTAAAGCTGTGAATACATTACAATAATTCATTGTGATCCCAAGACTTTTTTATTAGCATTTTAACACATTATTCCTTTTTTATGGAAATAAAACAAAATAAATATGTAGAAAAGTGGCCAAAGAAATTCTCTAGATGCTGAAGAGATTCCCAGTGTGATCTTATTAGTATTTATGTATTCGTATGCAAAGTATGGTTTCCAGCATATGTAAATGTTTGTACGCTGACATAGTACACTCAAATGTACATTATTAACATAGACAGCATATAAAATGCTAGCAAAGTTTGAGACATTCAAATTTGTTGTAAATTGTTGTCAGTGTGCATTTATCTGCCTACCACTTTGATTATTTTTAAGAGGTGGTTATGTTTAGGGTCGAGGCAGTCTCTGTGATATTCTATTAAAGTGTTTAAATGTCAAATACTTGGACAACAACTACACTACTTGTAATCACCAAATTATAGAGAAATCACTCAAATTTTGTACTTTTTTATATCATTTATTTTTACAGTATTTTTTAAATACTTTTTTTAGAATGTAATGTTCAGAGATTTATCTTAATATTGATTGGCTTGGTTCAAAGTTTTAAATTATTATTTATTTGTTTGTTTGTTTGTTTGTGCCTGTGGAAGATATGAATGGCACTATGAATGCCACTACAAAGTGTATTGCCCCTGATATGACTGGTTTGAGCTGAAATATGTATGACAAATTCTAGATAACTAACAATTCTACAACAATTATGACAATGACACTTGCAAAATCTCAAAAGTGCTGTGGAATACAAGAAAGAATTCCTGTAAAAAAAAAAAAAAACTGCAACAGAGACAAAATAAGAGACTATCACTAAAGAATCTTGTGGTCAATGAGTAGATGTAAAACTTTTATGTTTAACAAACCAGTAGGCCCTTTTCTCTTTAAGTACAGCTCCAGATCTACCCACTCTCCTATGCAAGCTCACGGTTCCCTGGTCGAAACACAGCTGCCTCAACCCAACCTCCGTTCCATATGGTCGGTCAGCTTGGCTATAACTGTGCACATAGCTATGTTGGCTAAATGTTGCTTTGCTCTGAGTGCAAACATATGGCCCTGCTGTGCCCACAAACTACAACACAAATCATTAATATTTCACAGTAGTGAAGCAAGACTATTTGGTTTAAATCAGGGTATTATGAGAAAAAATTGAAACTGTTAGGTTGATGTGATACTGATCGTTAGATGTGGTTTCAAAGCTATTATAGCACAGATTGCTTGCTATTTTGCAAATGATTTTCACTTTATTTTGTTTGCAACAACTGCACCCTGATCTCTCCAAATTGTGTGGTATTTAAACACAAAGATTTTTTACAGTGTTCATAGCATTGCTACTATAATTTATTCCTATGTTAATAAGAATTCCGTGTGTTACAAGCAGCACCATAATTACACAATAAGAACATCTAGTTCAGTAGTAATACTGTGTAATTACTAAAGTGATTACAGAGTCAAGTGAACACTAATGCAAAGTACTGCCTTCATCAGTGATGTAGAATATTGTGTGTGTGTGTGGGGGGGGGGGGGGTGTGCATCCATCACCTTAGTTTTCCAACCAGCCAACGTGAATTGCCATTTGCAAACTATTTACTTCCATAAAATGATGAACATATAATTTTCATGCAATTTTGTGACTCTTTTAACATTTTCTTTCATCTTGCACATGGTCATTACATTCAGAACGCTTCTGCAAATACATAATGCCGACTGACACCCTCCACCTCCCCAGCTCCACCTGTCGAGATCTGCTACAGGATTTATGTATGCATGTTACAAGCTTATTCATTCCTATGATCAAAGCTCAATTTTCATCAGCCATTTGTCCAGTCTTCAGTGTCACATGATCCTTCGGAAATCATTTATTAAAAATGAAATTTATAAAAAATTCAGCTTTGCATCACAGGAATAAATTATATTTTAAAATATATTAAAACAGAAATGTATGTATGTATGTATGTATGTATTTGTTTGTTTGTTTGCTTGCTTGCTTGCTTGCTTGTTTTCAAATAAATGCCACATTGGTTAGCAGAAGAGACTTAAAAACCAACAACATTACATTTTTTTTTACTGATCCTAAACTTTAGAATATATATACACACGTCAATTTATGAATACATTAAGTTGCCTCAAGTAAGAGAAATGATGTGACACCCTACACCAATACAATACACCACCACCCACCTCCTCATCTCAACAAGAATTTGTCATTTGTTTAAACACCTCTTCAACTTTTTGTAAACTTTCCCTGTGCTATATTGAAAAAAGTGCCAAAATTGTAACTATGTCTTATCGCTGTACCTTACGTGCCCCCTAAAAGGGTTATTAAGTTAAGTATTACGTTCAATTTATTCAGTGTAAATGCCTTTATTGAGAATAAAGAACGAACTAAGATTGTGACTTTCACATTCAAACTCTCTTTCTCATGCTGACGTGTGCATTAATGTAGATAAGCGGTTTGCGCGAGTAGAAGTTTAGAGCAGTAATGAGCCTCTTTTTCTAGTTTCATCCTCGCCTCACCAATCTTCCTTCGCCACACGCAAACCCCTGAAAACCTGCAATCTCCAGACACTATCAGGAAACCATCAATACTTGTCACTGCACACTACACCCATGCAAACAATGAAAAGTGAACTCAAGCCAGTCTCACAATCCCTCCTCCAGTCTTAGGCATTCTGGCACTCTGTATTTAAGCTCATGAGTGGGACGTGTCCTCTGTTGGCGAGTGTTCAGACAGCATTTGCAGTGTCTTCTTAGCTCCATGATGCACATGCAGCTACTGGCAGCACTCTGCCCACAGCTGGAGCACTGGGAATTCAATAATCATGCAATAAAAAGCAAAAAATCTGCATTCATCACGCACCCAATCTGAACGGTGCAATGAGGACAGACATTATCAGCCTTCAAAACAGTTTGCAGTCCTCTTCCTGTGATAAATCCTCTCCTCTTTCGTATTTATGGTAACAGCAAAGAAAATCTCATAGGCTCAAAGTAAGGATCAAAGTAGTAGTGTTGCAATATACCAGCATTGATGATAATCATGATATTTGAAAAATGAAATATCGTAATCATGTCATTAGGCGTGTCAATATATGGTATTAGAAGTAACTATGACATTTCAAAATGGAAAGTACACAGCACTAAACTCTCACATGCAATTTATGTTTCATCCATCCTCGCCCATGAAATCCACAGGCGAAACTCACAGGAGTAATAAAACAAATGACTTCCCAAGAAATCTCTTGTTTTGAATTTGTTTTTATTTTTCATAAGAATACTATATATTTATAATGCAATGTTAATCAAATCTGAGTAAATGCAACAAAAACTCAACCCTAAACATGCGTAAATACAGCTTTTGCAAACCAAATGCAAATGTTTTATTGAAAGCGTAATATATTAAATGCAATTAACAAATCATCAAATACCATTAAATAAGAAGTGTCTGCATAACCTGTTCTTTTATTAATTAGGGCTTGTTTTGTTTGTTTTATGGAGAGCTTGTCTAAATATGCCAATAAGAGACTATTAACAACTATTCATCTTTTTAATTACAATAAATAAAGATACATTTGAATTATAGTATTACATATATATAAATTTTATTATAATTCTTTATTATACTTTTATAATCTTATTATTATTTATGATTTATTTAATTATACAATTTATTTATTATAATTAATTTTTTTCAAGACTTCTATCATGATATATTGTTATCATGAATTCTTTTGGCCACAGTAATTGCATAGTAAAAAATCTGATATCATGACAGCTCTAGATCAAAGTCATATATCTAGGTTCCTGAATACCATAGAGACTTGAGGCCTCTTTTGATTTGCGCCTCCTAGAATGAACCACATAAACAGTGCACTAATTTCAATAACCAGTGGTGTGCACAGACCTCCAGAGGGGCAGGAGAAAAATGTGCCACTGTCAATAACATTGTGTCGATATGTTTTAGATAATAAAATGCACTTTGTACTTTGGCAAACATAAGATGACCATGACTTCTTAAAATTTTGTACAGTAACTCAATGTGTAAGATGTGATAGTCTAATGGTGTAGTTTTCAACAGAACCCAGATTCAAATCCCAATTTAATGCTTCAACCTTTTTTAAAAAAAAAATCATGCACAGTTGCAACTGAATTTGAATGATCATCATGCAATTTGGTTGCATGAAAAAGATGATACTGTAATTCCTCAACTTTCAATTGAAAGCAAATAATCTGTGGCAGCTGAGATTCGATTGATCTGACCCAAATTTAGACATGTACCGGTGCAATATATGGTTTTTGGCATGTTATAAAGTCAGTCCTTCCATATTCTTTCTGACTGGATTTGATGCTAATATCAATAGCTTTGGGGGTTTGTTCACAGCTCCGCATTGCATCAGGTAGGCACCCTCCACCTCCCCAGCTCCACCTGTCAAGATCTGCTACAGGATTTATGTATGCATGTTACAAACTCATTTATACCTGTGATCAAAGCTGAATTTTCATCAGCCATCAGTCTTCAGTGTCACATGATCCTTCGGAAATCATTTATTATCAATATTGTAAAGAGTTGGGCTGCTTAATATTTTTTGGAACCTGTGATACTTTTTTTAAGGATTATTTGATGAATAAAAAATGAAAAAGAACAGCATTTATTCAAAATAGAAATCTTTCCCAACAATATAAGTCACTTTATATCAATTCATCACATCCTACTAAATTAAAGTATTAATTTCTTTCAAAAAAAAAAAAAAGGCCCAAAACTTTTGAACAGTAGTGTATATTTTGTTACGAATGATTTGAATAAATTCTGTGAATAAATAAATGCTGCTCTTTTTAACATTTTATTGATCAAAGCATCCTGAAAAATGTATCACAAGTTCAAAAAAATGTAGACATGTAGTGGTGCAATATATAGGTTTTGGCATGTCCTTCCATTTTCTTTCTGACTGGATTCGATGCTATTATCAATAGCTTTGGGGGTTTGATCACAGCTCCGGATTGCATCAGGTAGGCAGATTGGTTCAGAAATGAGAGCAGACCCCATTACTTTGATTACAGCTCAGCTGCGATCACCTCACGCTGGCCTAATCACGACTGGAAAGCCGGTCACCAACAGCAAGGGACTTCAAATTCAGGGTTGGCTAACTACAGATAGAAAGAGCGTTCTGTTCTGAGTTTTAAACTCTTTCCCCGTGGAAAGCTGCCAGTTCTGTCTCGCCTCCGTTATACTTTAAATGTAAACTGAGTGGCAGGGCTCAGGAGGGACCCTCTAATACGCTCTGCTAACTCATCCAGGCAGCGCTAAACACTAATGTGTGTGTATTTTTGTTTTCGTGTGCATTTGTATCCGTGTGTGAACAAGCCAAGCTGCTAACTCACCTCTAATCCATCTGCAAATAAAAAAAGCTTGGGGTAATTTCAGTCGTGAAATAAATAGCTCTTCTCTGGTTTGCTTTGAAACGGGGAGGAACTCGCTGAGGCCTGAATTCAGGTCATGTTTGAAATGCTAATCAGGAAAAGAGGGTTGCTGCACGCTAGCTAGTGTAACTGACGACGAGCAATCACATCGGTGCTCGTTCTTTTCCTCATCATAGAAGTTATATTTAGCTGCGAATCTTAATGATCTAGTATCTTCAACAAGACTTTTCCAACACCATATTCTTTCATAAGCCAGGGGCGTTTGACAATATCTAGGGCTTAGATAAAAGGTCAGGTATGCATTATGATGTGGAGCCGAGGATCAACCCAGAAATGGTTGGGTAATTTATTCATGTGTACAGTCATCAGTTTTTTATTATTCATCAGTCAATTTATTCTATTTGATTAATCAACAGATCAATCAAACTGCTGTATTTGCAAACCAACAGATGGAGTCTCCATAAATAGTCTTGCTTTTATAAGTAATGCATTACAATATTGCGTTGCTCCCTAAAAAGTAACTAATTGTGTTACTTAGTTAGTTTCTATGGAAAATAATGTGTTACCATACTTTTTTGTTACTTTTTCTCATCTGAGCTGAGCTTGCATGTTTGTTTTTAATATAAAAAAGTTATATTTCAAATTCACATCTGTATAGCAGCTCAAACAAACCTTTCAGATTTGCCGACATTCTGGATTGCATGAATAATAGGACTTATGAGAAGAAATGTTACACAAATAACACAAATGTTACATTTACACACATACATTGCAGGTTTGCGGCATAACCCAGGTGAAAAAAGTGCTTTATTTCAGTACACTTAGTACATTTCTATAATGTACCTAAACTGCTCTGTTCGCACACTAATTTTGTAATTAATATACTAAAAATTATTCTGTAACACTTTATTTTAAGGTGTCCTTGTTACACGTTACATGTACTTACTATTATAATAACACTTAAATATGCATAATTACATGCAAGTAACCCTAATACTAACCATAACCATATAGTAAATACATGTAGTTAACAAATATTACAAATAACTAATAACTAATATTAGAACTAATAATATTAAGATAATCTTAAGAACATCTAAGTGCACTGATTACACTTAAAATCAATTTAAGTGTTAGTGCTAATTAGTGTATTTATTTAAGCACAGTTGGGAAAATGCACTTATAACTATTACATTACTAATATATTTTAAATAAAATCAATGTAATTTAAAATTAGGATAACTATATAAATGTGTACTAAAATTGAACTAATTTTTAAATTATTCAAATCATACTTTTAAGAAATACACTAATAAAAGTCCTCTGTATATTTTTGCCATAGTAAATTTTATTTCAATGCACTAAAAATCAATTTAAATATCAGCGGTATTAGTATACATTTGCAGTTGCACTGAAGTACTACTGAAGTAGAAGTATACTTTCAGTTAGTGTATTTATAGTGTATAACTTTTACAATTTTATTTAGCACAAAAAATAAGAATGTACTACAAATATACTTGCATTCGTATTTAAGTATTTTTTAGTGCATTCAAGTGCACTTTATTTTTACCTGGGATTCTGAGTTTGCATTTCACTATTTTTATTTATTTTGAGCAATACAGAATCTGTTTTTGTGCGAGTGCGATGAGTAAATGCATGTTGACATTTAGTCTAGAACTACAGTAATGTCATGTTCACACAGCGAACACAACACCTCTGCACTTACTCCTGATTTCTCTCAACATGCGGACAGGAGAGCTGTCAGTCAATACATGGGGAAACAAAGTTACTTACTTATTTGAAAAAGTAAGTTTTCTTGTAAGTAATGAGTTATTTTGCTAGTTACTTGAAAAAGTAATCTGATTATGTAACTTGTGTTACTTGTAAGATGTTACCCTCAACAGTCCATAAAAAGTAACGCCTTTATTATTAATAATGCAATGCCCTTCAACAATTAATTGCATATAAATATTTACTATTCGAAACTATTTTACTATTTTTTTTTTTTTTTTTTTTATCAAATCTAATCATGTAAACAGTTTTCTGTGAAGCAGGGTCATAAACAACCCATTTGAAAATTATGAAACCCGTTATCCACATAGATATAGTTTCAAAAATACTTTTCAGACAAGCAATTATAGCATATAATCACTATGAAACTGATTTCCTATCTTCATTTCCTTACTAGCAGGCCTTTCATATCTGAGAAAGGCTGTAGTGAAACATATGAACACATGCTTCAGCACTTTGGTCAATTAAATAATGTAGTTTCTCGCACAATTATATTGTCACAAAATGTTGGTCTGCGTCCCCGTGGGCAAGACAATGAATGAGACAAAGAACAAGGGAATAACAAGCTAAATGCATTAAGGGAGAGCCAATAATGGAAGTAAACGCATTATGTTTCAATAACAACAGATGATATTGGATGATTCTGTTTTCAAAAAGTGTTAGCTGTACGTTACATAAGCGCAGTGCAGTCGGTATATGATGATATGACGACGATGTGAGTGCGAGAGAGAGCTACAATCGTCCTAGTGTTGTTATTTATGTACTTACTATTATAATAACCCTTAGTTATGCATAATTACATGCAAGTAACCCTAAACCAAACCCTAATACTAACTCCAAATATATAGTAAGTACATGTAGTTAATTAATATTACTCAGTACTTAAATGTATAATTACACTGTAACAAGAACACCTTAAAATAAAGTGTAACCAATTATTCTTTAGTACTCCTTAAAACAATCTTAAGAACATCTAAGTGCACTGACTACACTTAAAATGAATTAACGTGTTAGTGCTAATTAGTGTATTTATATTAAGCACAGTTGGGAAAATGTACTTATAACTATTACATAACTAATATATTTTAAATATAATTCATTTAATTTAAACTTAGGATAACTATATAAAAGTGTACTAACAATGAAATAATTTTTAAATGATTCAAAGCACACTTTTAAGAAATACACTAATAAAAGTCCTCTGTATTTTTTGCGGTAGAATATTTTATTTCAATGCACTAAAAATCTGTTTAAATATTAGTGGTATTTAGTATACTTTTGCAACTGCTCTGAAGTACTGCTGAAGTATAAATATACTTTTAATTAGTGTATTTATAGTGTATAACTTTTATATTTTTATTTAGCACAAAAAAATAAGAATGTACTACAATAGTGCAGTCGGTATACGATGATATGATGGTGATGTGAGTGCGAGAGAGAGCTACAATCGTCCTAGTGTTGTTATATCAGTTTGTAACAGTGGTCAAATCTCATTTATCATCCTCTAGTGATGTAATAAACTCTGCAGACCCTCGTCACCCGTGTCGTAGGAGGTTGGATATTGCACTCCATCTGTTCTATGTGAATTCAGAAGGTCTAAGACATGAAGCTAGAGCTAGAATGGAAAAAAAGAAACTGCGCCAATGGAAGATAAATGTCGTCATGGAAACTCCTGGCAGCGAGCCTGTCTTGCTTCAATTACTGGGGCTGCACTGCTTTATTTGGAACAGATTAAATTGATTGGTAAACTCTTAAAAAAAAGAAGCACATATAAACTTGACTGACCTTTGTCCCTGAAAACTGCACTTAGCTCCTAAACACCACCAAAATAAAGCATCATGTTAACTGCACCTTTGATCAACAGACTGGAGATACTCTGATCAGTCTAGCCCCTCATTCCTCTTTTCATATGTTTTTTTTCTTCATTTTTTTCATTCCCTCCATCTTTCTTCATTTGCCAGCAGCAGCTGCTGCATTCGCACACGGACAACCCGAGTCGATCTCGCAAATTCTCCACACCACCTGCTGTGCAGGTTTCACCGCAATTAAGAAATTCATAAAAAATATTCCCAGCCACTCTCTAATCTCGCTGATGCGACCAAAAGCAAGTCTTCAGTCACCGGCTTCAGTAATTAGCACAGCCTGCAATGGATGACTGTAGCGATGTCTAATGAAAGGCAAAGCGTTACCCAGATAACAACTCATCTGACTTAATGAACGTTTGCTTGTAGTGGATAATTTCATACAATATTAAACTCACACAGGAGGGACGCCGCGGAGCCTGATGGGTTATGAAGAAGCCAATACATCATTCTCAGCTAATGTGGTGTGGGGTTACAGAGACACCAATTGAAATGAGTGGCCAGTTTTATGAATTGTGACACATAAACTCTGGGGCAAATTACCTACTCAGTTTCACTATATTAGCGTGTAGTATTTAAGCTCAAAAACCTGTCTTTTTTACTAACCACCCGCAATCCAGTTGGTGTGGGTGCTATATGTGCCGGCATTGCATTGCACTATCATTTTTTTCACCGCAAACCTGCCTCCTTTGAGTGTAAATGAGGCTTATTTTAGAATGTGCTTTGTTCGCACAACTCACAAATCTCTAAGCAAAGCAGGCAGTAGACAGAATTTATGTACGTTTTGGTTATTCATCAAATGATGGACAAGAACATTATAAACAATCATACAGTGATGCAACTCGCTTCTTAACTACTATATAATGATGCATCATTGCAGAATTTAACTAGCTAGTCAATTAGCATGTTCACACAACCATCGTTGCTTCACCAATATAGGGCTGTCATTAATGGCAGGTGGTGGAGTAATAGTTCTGCTGATTAAATGATTCAAGATTGCAATTAATGTCAGATTATTATAGTTTATTTACACGAAACAACAGAAAGTTCATCAGGTACCATGCCGTATTGGCATACACTTTTCTCCCCTACATTAGTGATCAAGAGTTTGGAATAATTAACATTTTAATGTTTTTGAAAGAAGTCTTTGCAGGGTTTCCCAAAGCTATAAAGTTGTTGTTCTCATCATGTTAAAAACTTGTCAAAAATTGTTTACAAGACACAAGCAAACCTCTTCACGCCCCTTTACATGCAATTTTCATTATTCTGATTATTTGCTAAAAAGTGTGGTTGTTTTTAGTGCCATGTGACAATCCATATGATTATTTACATTGGTCTAACTCGACGTACATCATACACCTCAATGCAAATTGTTTAGGTTTACTCTAGTGTAAATCATTTTAAGCTAGACCAATTATTTGATTTTAACCCAGTAACAGTTTCAGAGGTTAATAAGGCACTTAAATCTTTAGATAGTAGGAAACAGGCTGGTCCAGATAAGTTGGATCCACATTTCTTAAAGCTGGCAGCTAATTTTATTGTGCCATCACTCACTAACCTATCTTTTTAATCTTTCTTTATCTACAAATGAAATTCCTTCTATCTGGAAAACTGCTTATGTTCGGCCATTATTCAAAGGGGGTGATCCAACTGTATTGAATAATTATAGGCCTATTTCGAAATTGTCTATTTTATCAAAGGTTTTGGAATCGCTTGTGAATGATCAATTAAAAGAGTTTCTATCTTCTAAAAATGTCTTATCAGAGTTCCAATCCGGTTTTAGGAAAAAACACAGTACATCCACAGCAATTATAAAAGTATTAAATGATCTAATGGTTTCATTGGATAATAAAAACCATAGTGCTGCTCTTTTTATTGATTTATCTAAGGCTTTTGATCTCGTAGATCATGAAATTTTGAAGCAGAGGCTACTTAGTGTAGGTTTATCAGTAAATACTGTTGGATGGTTTGTTAATTACTTATCGGATAGATCTCAATGTATAACTATAGAGGGATTCACTTCTAGTACTCGGAATGTAAAGATCGGCGTACCACAGGGATCGGTCCTTGGGCCATTATTATTTATTTTATATATTAATAATATTGGGAATAACCTTGCACATTCAAGTTTTAATTTATACGCTGATGATACGGTGATTTACTCTTCTGCATCGACACTGGATCAGGCTGTGAGTCATCTTCAATCTGATTTTGATGCAGTTCAGCATACACTGAGCGATTTAAAACTTGTTCTAAATGCGGAGAAATCTAAACTTATGATGTTTACAAAAAGAAAGTCTGCACATTCAAACTCACGCTCAATTACTACTCTTCAGGGTTTGGAGATTGAAGTAGTATCTGAGTATAAATACCTGGGGTTTTTAATTGATGATTCTCTTTCTTTTGGGCCTCATATTCAGTACCTTGTGAGAAAATTAAAGTCGAAACTGGGCCTTTTTTTTAGAGTCAAGTATTGCCTTTCTCTTGCAGCAAGGAAGAGATTGGTAGCAGCTACATTTTTATCAGTGTTGGATTACTGTGATATCATATATATGCAGGCACCTAAGCATTGTTTACAGGCGTTGGATTCAGTTTATCATGGAGCATTAAGGTTCATCACAAATTCAAAAGCCCTTACTCATCATTGTTTTTTGTACTCTGGGGTTGGATGGCCGGCATTGTCATCCCGTAGATTTATGCATTGGTACTTATTTATATATAAAGTCATTTTAGGTTTACTTCCTTCATATTTACAGCAGAATATCTTTCAAAAAGGTGTAAAGAATTATGGGCTTCGCTCACAGGACTACTTAAGCATCCCTAAAGTTCGTACTAATATGGGTAAACGGGCATTCAGTTATGCCGCTCCATTTCTTTGGAATCATTTACAAGATAAGTTATGCTTAAAAGAGTTGGTATCACTAAATGATTTTAGATGTATTTTAAAGGATCTAGTTGTAGAGTCACCTGATTGTAAATGTTTTGAGTGAATTGTGTATGTTTCTGTGTATGTAAACTAATGTATTTTGTTTTATGTGTAACTAAATGTGCTGCCTATCTTGGCCAGGACCCTCTTGTAAATGAGATTTTAAATCTTAAGAGTTTTTAATTCCTGGTTAAATAAAGGTTTAATAATAAAAAAAAGGTTGTAAAAGGATGTAAGCCATGGCATTATTTTCTGATATATGAACACTACTCCTGATCTTCTCTTAAGAGTTACAGTCAAAGGCGATTCAAGGAGATTTTGTTGACTTAGCACCTCTGGGCAGTAACTTTGGGCATGCAAGACCAAATGCCAGTTGCATAAACATAGTCACTATGTTTCACTATGAACTAGTTTCACCAACTAGCATCAGTCTTACTGTTCATATTCAAATTAGACCACTCTATCTTTTTGAAACTGAACTTTAAAAGTTATGACTGCCCTTGAAGAAAAAAAATTAATGACTAACTTTTTTAAGACTAGTCTAAGCAGTTTACGCAACCATCCCCAAGTCCAATACTTGAATGGGGAAATCCTGAAATCTCAAAAACTGCTTGCAACACATTTAAAAAGATTTAAAATCAGCAACAAATTCTGACACAAACTATCCCATAAATGTTGTTTCTTATGCTCAAACAAAGATTTATATTATTATATTTCAGGCTTGACCAGTCATCAGATGCCTTAAGCATGCATCTCAGGACACTAACAGTTTTTTTGTTTGTTTGTTTGTTTTTTTATGGAGCCTATAACGGCAGCTGCAGTGATGCACTGGTGTTAGTAATTAGCCATTGGTTCTTTTATTTAGAAGGCGGGACTTATTCTGCCATATTGCACGTTGCACTTTCTCCCATTCATAGTAATGTGAATGCACTATAGTTTCTAGCTACAGTGTAATTCTAATGGCAAATGGCTTTAAGAAGGACACAATTACACTAGACACTAGTATTCAGAAGAGGCCGTTTTTTTCAGCCTCTTAAACAAATGCCTCTTTAGCTTAGTCATATAGGGCCAGATTTATTAACGTTAAAAATCTACTGTCAGGATTTACTGAAGAAGCACACAGAAATGTTAGTGATGAAAAGGCACTGGCATGGTTATTTGTGCATTTGATCTTATTGCATATGCATTCGTAGGAGTTTATGAGTGGAACGTATTTAAATCATGAAATGTGATTGGTTTGGTTTGCAGTAGTCAATTTACTGGTATTTGAGCCATAACTTAACACCCAAAAAAGGCATGTCTTAACACATTTTGCATCTGTGTTGTTAGTAGATGACCTACATCTGATTATCATCAGCTCTGCTTGTTTGAGACCCTATGCTATTTTGCAGCGCTTGCATAGGTCATTATGGAAATGACTTGGCTATATGTGTTCTTTAACGTATGCATTGTCAGTAGATCAACCGCAAAACTCTCTACTTTCCGTCTGCATTTTTATGGAATTGCACTCTCATATTAATTTGCCCTGTTTAGTAAATCTGGCCCTTAATCTTCTGATATTAGAATATTCATTGAACATTTACTGTGGCCCTTCAGCAAGGATGATGAGTTATGGAAGCATGTTTCCACCATGGGATAAAAAAAAAAATTAAAAAAAGTAATTGCAAATTTGATCTCACAATTCAAACTTTTTCCTGCAATTCTGAGGAAAATTAAGTTTGCTAGAAGAATTTACAGCTTGTAATTCTGACTTTTGTCACATAATTCTGAGTGTATATCTTGCAATTCTAACACTTTTCACTCAGAATAGCAAGATTTAAACTTGAAAGTGTAAGTTATAAAGTTAGAATTGCGGTGTAAAAAGATGCAGTAGTTTTATTTTTTATTCAGAGGCAGAAACAAGTTTCCATAATGAGTTGTTAACAGATAATGTCTACATATGGGATTTTGTAGACACAAATATTAGGTTTAAAAGCTTTATGTGCTAATTTTTTACCAAAATGCCAGACAGAACTTTTCTAAATGAGGTTGCAAAATGATATTGCCAATGCTACAGTATTTATCTTTCCATGCCCCAGGACTCACATGATAATTTATGATAATGGCATGGACACAATGGACGTTGCATAAGCAGATGAAACACAAAAGCAAATTACAGTATATTTTCTACTCAAAGATGCAGGGTGGTCTGTTTTGCCTTACACAACTTCATCTGCATTGCAGAAAATTATTAGCACACCAGAGATAACTTTCTCACTGAGGAACAAATGAATAAAGCCAGTTGCCTTTTCTTCATAACTGAACCGCTTATAAATGTTGCAGTCATTGGCATCTGTTAAAAAGTGTATATGAGCTTGCAAAAAGGTAAATAAAATAACATTTGGCTGGTAACTTTAATAAGAACCACACAGCAAAATAAAGTTTGCATGTCACATTCATACACATGGCTTATAAAAAATAAAAACGAATAATAATAAAAATGACAAAGAGAGTATTTTTTGAATAGCAATTCAGCCATATATTTGAGATTGTTCAATGTTTCATACAAGCCTCATTATCTTCATTCAAATATGGCAGGAGAGGAAAAAAACAGATGCAGATGTTTAATTGGGTGATGGGACAGAAGCTGCCAGATGTTTGCTTTTGTTTTACAGCAATGTTCAAGTGATATATTAGGTACATTAGGCAAGCGATGGCACTGAAGTGTTAAAAATCCAGACGGTGTTGACAATGGTGTATTTGGTGTTTCATGAGAAATGCAGTACTAGCAGTTAAAGTAATCACCATCCAAATATACCAATTTACTCATCATTTACTCACCCTCATGTTGTTCCAAATTTGTATGACCTTCTTTCTTTAAAAATGCATTTGAAAATGCAAAATAAAGGCATCATAAAATTGATCCATATGATGCACGTCTGTTTTCAGGTAATGAACAAACAGAAAATTAATTAATTTCCTGCCGTTCAACATTATTTACCGCTTCAGATGTTTCACGGAATAAAGGACATCATACAGTATGGGTTGTAAGAGACCGTAAACATGAAAACTCGTTATTTAATCACCTTCATTTTTAGGTGAAATATTTTTAACTGTATCCTGGAACTACCAACTTCAGCATGTCAGCTCTCACCACATTAAAAAATGAGAAAAACTGTGAGTGTGGAAAGCTGGAGGGAGGGAGAGGGAGAGAACACAGCAACTGTTGTGCCCTACTTTTATTTTGCTCCAGTGGAGTTTTGGTATGAAAATGTTTTTCAAATGCATGCCACAATTCATAACTGCACAACACATATGCACAAATATATACTGCTTTGTAATGCACAAATAATTGCAGAGCTGTTTACATTTGTACAGGCAGCAGATAATCACATCTATGCAGATATTACTTTTATACAACTTTTCACCATAAAATTACTGTAAGCAAAGAAAACAGACAATTTGTGTACAATTACATTTTTAAGCCACAGATTCAAGATGCTGCTGTTGCTAGTTCAAATGATGTCTAAGTCTCCATTACTAATTAAAAAAACAACAGCAGCCCATTTCCAATCATTTACAGTAGGAACACGGACGCAACATGATTGTGATTAAAAAAGAATCAAGAAACAAGATGTTAATATTGCCTAAAATGAACATTATTCAAAAATTGCTTTTTTTTTTTTTTTTTGCTTTGTCGAATGAAAATAGTTTCAAACACAGCCACAACAGAACTGCTGCAACACACAAATGTCGACTTGCAAACCTTGTAGCCACCAAAGCCAGATATTGTGGTTAGATAGGTTAGATAGTAGTGCAAAAGGTGGTTTGTTTTCTCCAAAATGATGCAAATGAGGGTGGGAACCAAACAAAAGTACAAATAAGCGAAAGGAAATAACTGAAAACATATATACATATAGAGCGTAATGCCAAATAACCAATAAATGCTTTATGAAAACCACTACAGACACAAAGATGTGCTAAGCTGGTGCTCCAGCAATTACGTGTATGTCATCGCAACAAATAATGGTGTTTTGTTTAGTGTTTTAAGTGACAGTTCAGTGCTTTTGGAAAAAAAACGGTTGAGTAAATTATTCAATGACTCATTTATAAAAAGGAGTGAATTTAAAAAAAAAATTAAAAATCCTCTGTTCTTTCACTCTTCCTTAAATGATGTCAGAAATGTTGTACTACTAGCACTTCTCATGTTTATTGCCAGTTTGTGATAAATCGATTGTGGTATTCCTCATTTGTAATTCGTTTTGGATAAAAGTGTCTGCTACATGAATAAATGTAATATATCAGAGGTATTCAACTCTTGTTCTGGAGATCCACTGTCCTGCAAAGTTTAGCTCCAAACCTAATCAAACACACCTGAATCAACTAATCAAGTTTTTCAGGATGACTTGAAAATTGCAGGAAGCTCTTTTGAAGCCTAAGTAACTACACTTAGCAGGATAGTGGGTCTCCAGGACCGGGGTTGAAGATCTATGATATTGAGATCTGTATATATGTGAGTCAAGGTCAAAAACAAATGGGGACTTCAGGCAAAAATGCTACCAAAATGAACAAACATGCCCCCAAATTCAAAATAATGGGGCGAAAACTGCCCCAGCATAACTGAAATAAATCTACTATGGCTTTCGCAATTAATGTGAGCTCTGAAAATCAACGAAAAATGTTGATTGCAGCATTACATTTACTGTAGATCTGCTCACACTGCATCATTACATTTACTGTAGATCTGCTCACACTGCATCATGTTGACTTGTTTTTATGTTGTGATTGGTTATAAATCACACACATTTCTGCTGAGCTTATGAATGCAATTGCAAATCAGAGGCGTTTTGATTAGCGTGCACTCCCTGACTGAATTCTGTACTGTTGTAAATTCTAGAAATAATGATTTTTGTCATAATACTGCAGCCCTATTTACATTATTCAACAGTTTTGTAAATACATGTTTGTCACTTTTGAACAGCATTAAACAGTCTGTGAAATTAAATATAAATGCCATGTTCAATCCAGCTTCTGTTCCAAAATGGCTTAAAAATGGCTCATGGTTGGAAGTGCCTGAGAAAGAAAAAGTTCACCCAGAGAGTCATAAATAATTATGAGACAGTGCATTCTCATTGGATAAGGCCACTCCGTCTCATAAATAATTATTAGACACTTCTGACATGCACGAGCTATAGTGCACATATATGTCACATTAAAAATAACGGATGCTAACATTGTCTTCTAGGCTCCTAGCGTGTCTCCAGGCTCCTACCTGAGAGCTAATTCTACAGCAGGTATGCCAAAGAGATGAGGGCGCTGTAAGAGGGTCATACTATCGGTGTATTCCAATCCATTACCCTGAGATGGCAAAGCCAATAATATAGTCATCCTAGAATCATTAAAGAGAAAAGGACAGCGTAATTCCATTTGTCTGTTTGGGCAATGCTAAGCATTAAAGGGTGAAGGTTCTGGAAGGGCATTCCACAGGCAGGGCTCAGAGGCTACTTAATTACATGGATAGTGAACATATTGATTCAAGCAGGCGCCTCTAATTCCTCTGTCTCGCATTAGGCATTCATAAACAAGCTCTCCACCTTCCTGATCCCGTTCCTCTGAGGAGAGCACTGCAGCTTCATCCAGTCCAATCCAGCTCAAGATTAGATAAAGTCCAGGTCATAACAATGAGAACTGTATGTCCTCCCAAACTCCTGCGTAAAAGGGGAGAATGGACAGGACACTTTTTTTTTTCTCCATCAGTAAGATTAAAGTACTTCTTCATTAGCACAAACCTGAAATATGGTCATATTATACTGGATTTCAACCCATTCTCGTTCCCGAGGCGGCAATATCAGAGTGAGAATAGTTTGTGGACTTCATTACAAAGGAACTGAACGTCTTACTTCAAAGCACCATAAAAATAATAGTAATGAACGGTCTAACCTTTCAACAGAGATTTGAAGAAAACTTCCTTAATTCTGCTGAAATCCTCATGAAAAACACGCAAACCATCCTAAAAACAAAAAAGGAAAATTGGACTTTCAAGTGAACATGAATCTTGACAGATTTGGCCATTTATGTTTTTTGTTTTTCATTTTTGTTAGTTATTTCACACTACCACCTACTGTGTTACTAAACGCTGTGAAACTTTCAGTAAATCAAAGGCTGTCTGTTTGAAATTGCTGCCAAATGCCATTGTGGCCCAAAACAACAAAAGAGGACAGATTTAAGGTCTGAAGCACCGCAGCAGGAGGTCTACATGGCCCGCTGTGATATGCAGAGACTGCTGGATATTGGGACTTCGCTGATGCTCACACTGGATCATTGTGCTGTGATTCGATTTTGTGGCCTGTAATTTCCCTGGGGAAATAAGAGGACACTTCATGTCACAGACTAGTGAATATCTTCTTAAACCCACATTTGTCAAGTGCAAGACCCAAAAATCCTCACTGTCTGTATTTGGATCTGTATAAAATTACTGGTAAAGGTCATAACAGCCGAAAGTGAATGTAAAACAATGTTTGCTGGTTTTGCCAGCCTTTTGACTAGGGACATCTGAGATTGGGATGAGTTTGTTTCTTCATCAGATTTGGAGAAATGTCTCAGCAGTGGATCCTCTGCAGTGAATGGGTGCCGTCAGAATGAGAGTCCAAACAGCTGATAAAAACATCACAATAATCCACAAGTAATCCACACCACTCCAATCCATCAATAAACATCTTGAGAAGCCTAAATTAGGGCCCTATTTTTTTCCATTTTTTTCCATTTTAGTCATTCTGGATTCCGTTTTTTTTTTTTTTTTTTAGACTCTGTTTTAGTGGTTAAATTCAATATTATTAATGAAAAAGCATGTCTAATTAACCATGAAATCATGAAACTTACACCATTTAACAGAAATGTGTTAAAAGTTTAACAAAAATTACATTTTTAAGTCCCTATTTTTTTTTTTTTTTTTTTTTTTTGCTCAAATTTATTTTTATTTTTACCAAGTTCTGTGTTTTCCATTAATTTTCTGGATTCCATTTTAATGGTTTCATTAAATTATAATAATCAAAAGCATCTCTAAATAATTGATATTGTTAAAAACTTTTTCTTTTTCTTTTTTTTTCAGAAATACTGTGTTGTGTATTTACACGTTCCTGGTAAATAAATTCTGGTAAATAATTTTTTTAGTAAATATTCCTTAAAATAATAATTGCATTATTAGTAGTATCATTACATTAAGTAATATATTTCTGTCATAGTTTCTTCAAGTTAAACCAAAATTTTATTTTGACGGGTTGTTGTGAAGACTTTTAAGTTTCTCTGTTTATATGATATGACAATATTAGTAATATAGTTTTAGATAAGTAGTTTCTATTAATATTATAAATTAAAGGTTTGCTTGATATTCAGCCTCAAGTACAAACTTTCAAACAAAGTGTAACCTTACTGTAACAGAACAGTGTTTTTAACTCCATACATGTCATTCCACAATTTCTTACTCTTCAGGTGACTTATCTCAAAGAACGTGAGCTTGTTCCCTTTAGTATTCGGGAAATGCTGTTTTTTTTTTTTTTGCCAAATGTCCCTCTTTTTCCTCTTTTAGTTCCTGATAAAGACGTGGAGAAACTGTACAGGAGAATTTTCGGAATCTTCTAAAAGATTTCCATTAAAGAGGCTTTCAGAGTGCCGGGGCAAGATAAGAGCAGAGAATATCTGCTGATGTCCTTGGCATTGGGGACAAATTCAATCCCATAAAAAGCATTTCCATTAGTCCAAACCTGCCTAACCTGCTCTCTCTCGATTCCATACAGCTCAATTTCATGTCAACTCTTAACCCTGCCGCCTCAAGCTATTACTGTTCTCCTTATTTACAAATTATTCGGTTCACAGTTAGATTCCCTCATCTGACATAATGATGTTAACACTCATGATACGTAGGCTACTTGTTTCTTAGTAAATAATAAAAAAAAGAGTTAGTATAGGTTTAAAAAAAAAACTCAAAGGTTACAAAAAACATGCAGGCTTCTGTCATAACAAGTCTCAATGCACATATATAATTCTCATATTCAGAAGTCCATAAGTAATGGATTATGTAAAATCAGCCAGTCATTATAACACACTAAACAATGACAGCGTTATCAGTCTCATATTGCCCTAAACAGGTTTATTTTGTGATAAGGATTGACAGACTACATTATCCCTCTTATTATAAGATATTATCCAATAAAATGAATATATGGTCATAAAATATTAATCAGAGTTTTATTATTTTAAATTAGATTATCCTAAAGTGTCCAATGAGAGCAACAGTCTATTATGGCCTAGCAACAAGATTAACACTGCAATAATATCACAATACGATTTCATATATTATTAATAATATATATTCCCAAATTGCTCTTCTTTTTTAGTACAACACAGCATGTTTTGCTTTATTTTGAGTTCTCTGTCATCCAGCTCATTATAGATCTTTGCAATTTGTTGTTCTTGCGGCTGATCATTTTTTAATTTCCCTGTTTTGCTTTAACTGGGAATTATGTGATATACAAACATTGAACTTAAAGGGATAGTTCACCAAAAACTGAAAAATTGCTGCTAATCTACTTATCCTCAGGCCATCCAAGATGTAGGTGACTTTCTCTTCAGTAGAACAGTAAAGAAGATTTTTAGCTGAAATTGTGATCCTTGGTGATTCAAGTGAGGCAAGTCAGCAGATACCGGCACTTTGAGAGTCAAAAAAGCACATCAGGCAAGACAAAATAACTCTTGTGTCTCTTGACGATATAGGAGGTCTTATGAATTGAAACAACCAGTCTGTGCAAGAAATTTAACATTATTATAACATTATTACCTGCAATCCAGAGCCTCAGGCAAATGGGGAAGTCTGATTCTTTTCCGTGAACTGGTTCTTTCAGACAGTTTGTTTCAATGAACTGGTTCAGTTTACTAGTTTGTTTTACATAATCATGCAATGACATGACATAACATATGCAATTGTATTATTAAAGCACCCAATAATGATGTAAAAAGTAGAGGTCGACCGATAATGTATTTTATCGATAGTTAGGTTGGACACAGGCTGATACCGATTAATCAACCTACACTCTAAAAAATGCTGGGTTAAATACAACCCAGCGCTGGGTAAAATATGGACAAACCTAGTGACTGGGTTATTTTCAACCAACAGTTGGGTTAAATGTTTAACCCAACCTTCTGGGCAGTAGGCTAACCCAACCGCTGGGTCCAAAAGAACCCAATTGCTGGGTTTGTCCATATTTTACCCAGGGCTGATTTATATTTAACCCAGCATTTTTTAGAGTGTATAGTTTTTACAATGGATGCTGAACGAAAACTAAAACAGTGCTTTACTATAAAAAAAACAGAACTGAACCATTATTTGTAAATGAATAAAAATATGAATATTAATTATATTGATAACTAACAGGTTATCACACATACACTGGACTCATGGCGTTGAATTCGCCTGAATTTAAATGTGCGTTTGAAGTTTCCCGCTCAGTGCAGCACGCAGTGTCATGTGACAAAACAAACAACACGTGCTGTCAGTGATTTCCACCACTAGAGGCCGCTCTAGTACTGTATACGGACAGCAGACCCTTCTCAGCCACTCCAGCAATGGACCCAACCCGGAAAACTATCAGCATTGATTTTTGCCAATAGCTCCAGCAATCAACTATCAGTGCCGATTAATCCGCAAAACTGATTAATCGGTTGACTTGTAAAAAGAGGATGTTTTACTTGTCTAAAGCGTATAAAGTGAATAAACTAGTGAATAAACTAAACTTCATCAGCTCACCGTTTTACATACACAATGAGAAACCATAAAAACTTTTATTTTGCCCCTTCATTCAAGTGCTTGGTTCACACATGCTCATTTCACACATGCTCACACACGCTGCTTTTTTTTTTGGCTCATTTCCAGTCGGAGTGAATGTTAGACGTCTGAAAGTGAGTTTTGATTGAGAAATTTGTAGATCTGTGTTGCTTGAGCCACAAACTGATTCAGATACTTCAGTCCAATTTGGTGAACTGGTTCATCTAGTTCACTAAAAAGAACAGATTCAAAAGAATGATTTGTTGGTGAACCAGATATCACTCCAGTCAATTTGTCTGAGGCTCTGGATTACAGGTAATAATGTAGTAAATTTTCAGTTTCTTGCTCAGACCAATCGTTTCACTTCATAAGACCTCATTGTATCTTCAGGAGCCACAGGTATTCATTATGTGTTGCCTAATATTATTTTTTTTTTATTATTATTCTCAAAGATGGGTAGTCACTGACTTGCATTTTATGAATCACCAAAGAATCATGATTATAGCTAATAATCTTCTCTACTGTTCCACTGAAGAAAAAAGACACCTACATCTTGGATGGTCTGAGGGTGATTAAATAAACAGTAAATTTTCTTTTTTTGTGTGAACTATTCTTTTTATACTGAAGCAATCCAAGACAGTTTATATTACAGTTGGTAACTAATTTTGGTAAGTGGCGAGATTTGAAATTTACAATCTCTGCCATTATTCAAAAATACTGGAGCGCTCAATACTGCAATTGTCAAATCAGAATCAAGTATTCGGAAGAGCCGTGTAATAACAGACATCACAGCCCTTCACTCTCATAGGGTTATTTTTTAACCTTGTCTCTGCTTGTTTAACCTGACGAATGACTGCAGTGAAGATCAAAAAATCACGCGCTGTCCTGAAGTACTCATCAGACCAGGAGAAAGACAGAAGAATCATTTAGAGAACACGCCGAAGGAGAAATGAGGTGACAGGCTCATCCTGATCCTTCAACGCATGATAAAGATTGGATAAAGCGCTCAAGGACACAATGACTGAAGTCAGAGGAAATGATTGCCTGCTGGCTTCCAGTGTTCAGTCAAAACTTATGGTTGCCTAACTCAATATTTCCACCACACTGCCACCTGCCTCACGGGCATCTAAACCTCTGTTAGAGGTTTATTTTGTTTGCTTCATCAGGAGACTCACAGCCTATCCTCCAGTCCCCATGTCCCATTTATGAGCCATTTATAAAATTATAAGCTGTTAATGCATTGTGGATGTTAAAACGGCTAATGATGTTAAATGTGAAGTGTGTAATTTTTTGGATGTTAAAATACTTTCTCAAATCCCAGTTTAATGTGCAGCAACAATTATTAGTAAGTCATTTGTAGGTTTATTCATCTGGAAACACAGTGAGTTTGTGATGCTTTCGAAACATCCAGACACATCAACCAATAGCGTTTCTGACAAAAAAAAAAAAAAAAAAACACTAAACAAAACAAAAAGGAAACCTGTTTGAAAACACTGCTCATTATTTTTGCAATTACATTTGGTG
>JAFVLL020036263.1:0-45497 GCA_021397915.2 Tor tambroides | reverse complement strand
GACAAGAACAAAGGCTAGGGCTCCGTAAAGTTGCTATCGCTTGGAGAGGGATAAATGCTAACAATACTCGGCCATGAGACTGAGAATGTCCATGGTATAAGTAGTGTGAGTGTGATTGTGTGATCAGTGGAATCAGGTGCATGTCGTCAGTGAAATGGATTGTGGGAAGTGCAGTCCAGTGTGCTGTGTGCTGAGAGAGTCCATGTGGTGAGTGGGTGACCTCTGGTGGTGATTGTCCGGAATAGCATGGACCCGATTCGTGACAGTAATGATATCAATCACACACAAAAAACTGAGCTCCTGTAATATTAGTTTCTTCACTGTCTAGCTTTATAATAGTACAATTTACATCTGCAAAATTGTAAATTGTACTATTATTTACAGTATGCTGTCGTTACCGTGAATATACATGGAAAATATTTTTAGGCATTATTATCACAGATGATGTTCTTATCGGTGATTTTGCCAAGTGCAATATGTTCCTGGATCAACATCTTTTGTTGATCCTGGATCAACATTATTCTTCAAAAATATAGACCTAACCCTACCCCTAAATCTAACCCTACCCATAATTTATTCCTAAAATCAGAGGGAAATACTGGTTGAATAACAAGGATGTAGAAGCAAGTAACTCTGGTTGTAAGGCTAAAATTGACATTTCCTGTAAACTTATCCATCAATTCTGATTGGTTGATTGGAATGTTGTTCCAGGATCAACATGGATGTTGATCCAGGAACATTTTGCATTTGGTGAAATCATGTTCACCCAATCCATTATTGTAAATTAATCAACCACGTTAGTTTATACATTTTTACTCCTCTTCTCCTTACTCCTCTTGCATCGTATTTTTCTCATCACATTTTCATTATCAGTATATTTAAATTAAAAAAGTTTAATTATTGTCACAAGTTTTATTTTTCCTCTCCTCTTCATCATTGTTGATGAAATGAAAAAATAAAAAAACCTGACAGCAGAAAACAGAAGTTCCGGAAGTATTTTTCCAATCAAAAAAAAAAAAAAAATCTTACGCAAAGAGTTATAAACAATGAAACAAACCAAACAGCTATGAGATGAGGTGACTCAAAACATTATACACTTTGATTAGAAGCAAATGTGTAATTAATGGCTTTAATGATGGAAGAAACTACAATTCCATGAAGCATTGTGAATGGTATATAATATGTAATTGCAGTTGTTAACAAAATAATCTGTGTTGGTTTCTAGGCTACTGTCCAGGACCTATTTATGCTTCTTGTCGCTTTAGATAAATGTCTCTGCAAAATAAATACATGTAAATGTTCCAGGGGTCCTAATCAGGGACAACCTTGAAAAACACAAAACCCAATTAGTAAGATCAGCACATGATTCATAGTTATACTTTGTTTTATTTTTTTCCAAAGTAAATCATGCATTGTGACTTAGTAGTGACTCACCTCCTGGGATTGATCTGCACCAAGTCTAAAGTGACAGCAGACAATGTCAACAAAACACCCACTCAATCTGTGGAGCAGACCTGTGTCAAGGAGCACAGGGCAAGAAAAACCTATGAAGCTATACTTGCTGCTATCCATGTTCACAAAAGTCATTGCATGCCAACAAAACTCTAATAATGTGTTTTATGAACTTGATATGTTTAATAATATTGAAAATTACTACCATAAGCAATATAAAAATCTACTGTAATTAGTCTTATATTTACTTTGTATAACCTGTGAAAGTTACCTGAAGTTGAAAAGATTCCTCCAATGATGCCACACAGTCTCACAAGAAACAAAGAGAAAGGCATATGCTCCTCTGTCACCCTCACCATTAATGGACTCAGTTTATATTTAATAAAGATCCCAGGTACACCGTACCTGCCTTTCTCATTGCTTACAACACGCTCCTGTATCACAGGCAAAATGACTATCAGCAACACACACTTTCACACACACACATACAAACGCTTGCACAAATATTCTAGAACCTACCTGTTCTGTAACAGAAAACTGGTGCATGTTCACTGAAACACCTGATGTGTGCAGCTTGGTGGGCACAACTGTGATAAAATACTGAAACAGCATATTTTCTGGAAAAAAAAAACAGATTAAGAACACAGTCTTACAGTCAATGCGTTGGTATGTATATACAGGCATTTTCTACTTATACTACTTTTAAATGTAGGCCTATCTACATATTTGTATACATGAAAGCAATCTAATATTGTCTCTGACTGCATATTGTGCTTTGGGTTATGTTGGACAAACACTGAAATATATAACAAAAAAGACCTACGCTCTAATGTAATTTTTTCTGTGCCATCAAGGGGATTGATGTGTCCAGGAACATCGTTTCCAAAAGATAAATAATCTATTCGATGTGAGAAGTTAAGAGCAGCTGGAGAAATGAGAAAGACAGCTAATAAGTATTTGCATTAGAAAACAATAGAAACAATAGAAAAGAACATAACTTACATGTGAATTATAAAATTATTTAAAAATTGCAAAGTGAGATTCCTCCATCTAGAGGATATCTAAAGAATTCCATGACAAATTAAGGTAATGAAATATGTCTTTAAAATTAAATGGTATGTGTACACAAGCGTGTAATTTAATTACAATCTCTAAATTGATTCCAATGATATTTTGATGAATCAAAAAAAATAATTACCTTACTTAATAACTGTGAGTAAAACTTACCTTCATTTTTGATTAATGAAGCAAAATGGGCATGACCTCTGATAGTATCAAGTGGTCTATGAGCACAGAATCAATACGTAATTTCTTAGGAGACATCTTTATAAAGGCTAAAGTACAGATGTATTTCTGCTGCTAAAAAAGCGTATACTTACTTGCCCAATATGATATGGAAATTTCCCGCCACTTTATTGACATAGATTTGTCCATGTATCCTACATGCATTCTGGGAACTGGATGTAGAATCATTTCTGTGCAAAGAAAAAAAGCAAAAACAATTCAGTTAATTATCCACTGCATGATTAACCTTTAAATTAATTGTTAGAAACAGAAAAGCTTTAGCTCTATCATGTTTGATCAAATCCTTAATAATCACTGTCCATGTTGGATTAAGTATTATAATAATAATTATTTAAACAGATGTACTGTGGAACTGGGTCAGAAAAGTATCCTTTCAGCGCTGATTTAAAGAGTACATCTTGAAGTGAATGCTCTTCCCTCAGTCTGTTTTGAATCTGTTGCAATATCCTTAAAAACAAGAATCAGAGATAAAGACTTACTATAATTGCATATATATTGTCTGTTTTATTATATCATAATTGTGTATAACTGAAAAAGATGTTATACATACTGATACCACATTTTTTTCTTTGGAGAGGGCTCAAAGCTTACCTGAAAAAAAAAAGAAAACAGTTGCTATGGCTTATGGTAAGTTGTCTAGTGGAATCTGAAATGCAGCAGATGGCTTGAAGTCACTTACAGCATCATATTTAAGTTCCTTTGATGCGATGACAGCGCCAGAAATATCCAACACATCTGCACCCACTCCTATACAAAAATATGGGCTTAAAACCTTTTACATGAGATGCCTTGATTCAGAATATTCAATACACATTGGCATAAACAATTTGAAAAAATAAAAAAACATATGTAGGCTACTTACTTGCACATTTCATTGCAACTGTGATGTCAATTTTTATCCTCAATTTACTGTCAAAGACCAAAAAAATATTTTTTAAAAATCAGGTCAGGTCTTTCAAATTCTCTAAAAAACATATTTGACAAAATCTCAATATGCAAATGTAAGCATGACAAATACTGTATACACACCTGGTAAAATCTGTGTCTACTTCATATTCATATTTCATCCATGAGTCCTGGTACACAAAAAACTCGGAGATGGTCAGAAGTGCCATGAGGATGAATACAATCAGTGACACTGAGAAGAGAACCAAAAGTCTTAATCAGTAACACGCACTGTAGCTAACATCTATTCAGACAGCAAATGTAAAAATTCACCTGTGCCTCCAAAAGCTGATGTTTCAACATAGCTCTCTGGAACTTTAGGAAAGGCATCGAGTTCTTTCACTAAGTTGATAGTACTTCTTCTTCTCAGCTTGTTCATTGTTTAATGAATGTCTGTATGTTTATCTCAGTCCTGTTCATGCAAAAATAAGAACCCTGAATAAAGTCACATTTAATGGTCTGGCTATCTGTGTCACTTTAATGCCAGAAAAAAAAGTGTGGTGTATGTATTGTGCTATTGATGAGATTTCGGGCTCAGTGCATGATAAAAAAAACAAACAAAAAAAACCTCATTTTGAGAAAACTGACTTCAAAGATATAGTCTAATTGAACTCTATAGATAGAAATAGATAAAATAAACTTAAATGTGTACAGTATTTTGGATGTTTTCTTTCCACTGAATGTTTTTTTCCTGTAATGTCTTGCCTAAATTATTAGCTGAGAACAGCTAATGAGGTAACATCTGTGTTTGATTCCAAAAGTATACCAGTGTAGATTAGTAAATATTTTAAACTTTAGTTATATTAATGAAAATACTTGTAGTGCTTGTCTTTCTGACATAACTGCTAAACACAAGCTAAATGCTAAATAAGATCATTCTCTTCCTGTTCACCCAACTAAAGTAGGCCTATTTGTGCTATTAATGTTAATTTCTAAACAGAAATGTGGACTAAATCTTTGTCTTACCTCTTTCTAAACACCTTTAGGATGAAAGTTTGAACACTTCTCAATGGGACCGTCCATTTCCTGCCATTCAAATGCACTGTTTTGCAACCACTGCCACGTTGTGTGACAGCTGGTTTTTCCAGTTAAACAAAACCCATGTTGATTTTTTTTTTAAGAATCTGCAGAGGCTTTGTCCAGAACTCATTGGAAACTCAGTGGCAATTTCAGTCTGCAATAAGGCTTCAATCAAAATAAATACATAAAGAAATGTACATGTTTACCTATATAAAGATATTTGTTAAGTTTATAGGAAGTTGTTCACAAATTTTGACAGGATTAAGCTGAAAGTGAAAGTATGCCAAATTGTACAAATTGCTTTGGTGTAACTCAATAGCACTTAATATCAAGAGAAAAAAATAGTATGATAATAATTTAAAACAAAATTATTTTAGATAATTATTGCATTTACAAATGTAGGTGGTCAAAAAAAAATTTTCTTTGCAGTTCAAATCTTAAATGTATCAATATATTGAAATATTAATGTGTAAAGAACAGCAAAATAAACAAAAAGCTCTCTTTACAGCCTTCAATCTTCAATGTATTTTTTTGTGCAATTTTTGTTTTATTTTAGAGATTTCTACAATCTATACACATTACTTATTTTATCTTAGATTTAGCCTACTTCTATATTTACTTCAAATCTCATTTTAATATACCATATTGATGTTTTCTTTTAATATCTTAATAATAATAAAAAACGTTCCTTCGAGTATCCGACGAAACATATTGCACAACATTGACTTTTTACGTAGCCTACTGCCTAATGTGAAAAGCAGAAAAAAAGCTCTCCAGTCACGTGAAGTTCTTTGGTCACAGCGAGGTCGTTCAATTGAGCATGCGCATTGATTGCATTTTACCGCGCGGTGACCTTCTCCTGTCAAAGTGAGGAACATCCTTCATCTTCGCAATAATATATTCGGTAAAGTTGTTACGTACTTTCCATATTACATGTTAAGTCTTACCCAACAAATGTAACAAACTGAAGGGTATATGACACGTGAATAATAAACGTGCTCTGTCGATTAACCTAGCAAGCCACGTGTGATGTGAACAGCTTTGGGTTGTTCTCAGAATGAATACTCCCATAAATATATTCATTACACTGTATTTTGTAGTTAGTTCAGAGACTATAATGTACGTTTTATCTAGGAAAGTCTTGTGAGACGCTTGCGTGCTGTATTCACATATTTATACAAAAGCAGAGGTACTATGCCAGGACATACATGACCCACCACGTGAGTTGAACATTGTGTCAGTGCTCTTGCTTCAGATATAACGTTAACGTTACTTACCTGAAGCAGCTAATGAAGGTCTCTGGGTTCGCTTGAAAAGGACAGGTGTAACCTTACTGTAGCAGAGTTTGAGCTAAACTCTGCAGGAAGTTGGTTCTCCAGGAGCAGAATTGACTAACCTTGCATAATCCAAAATACTCACACAGTGACCAATGGTACTGATTAACAATGTATTCCACCTCTCAGTAAGACTGAGGAAGAATGAATCGAGCCTTCACTCAGACCCTGATGAGACCCAATCTCCCTTTGAGGAGACCTGCGACTGGACCGAGTTCACTTAACATTACTCCTAGAGGCCCAGCACCAACATTTCATGAACTTGCACAAGAAAATCTGCTAGCAAGTGACATTCTAGATGGTATGGGTGAAATGTTTTTGGTAATTACACATGCATTAAAAAAAAAACCATGCACTTAGATAATGTTTTTTTTCCCACTTCTTTAGGTCCTATGGGTGATGCCGTGAGAAAGGAGAATGTGATCTCTGCAAAAAATAGTCAGAATGTACGTATGTGATAATGTTTGTATATAAAATTTAATATTTATCTTTTAAAGTGTTTTTCTTTCATTCAAATACCTGATATGTCTTAATACTTTGACATTGGTTGTATTGCACTGTGGATATATTCGTAATATTTTCCTCTTGAGGCTTTAAAGGGATAGGTCACCCAAAACTAAAAATTGTTGTAACTTATATCAAGTTGTTCCAAACCTGTATGGATGTTTCAGTGGGGACCAGAAACAGTTTTGTTACCTACATTCTTCAAGATATCTTCTTTAGTATTCAGCAGAAGAAATAAATTCATACAGGTTTGGAACAACTTGAGGGTGAGTAAATAATAACAGCATTTTCATATTTGGATGAACTATCCCTTTAACCAGAGATCAGAGAGCGTTCTGTAGTAGTTAAAGTGTTTCATGTTTCTACAGTGTGGAGGTTTTTTGTCTTCCCCACAGACATCGGGGTCTATGGTAGGCCCACTGGTAAAGCTGTGCAATTACTGCAGTCACCAGGGTAGGTTACTTTGCTTGATTTCAGTATTCATCATTTCTTTATCATTTTGTCTCACTGCAAAAATTATTTTCTGATACAATAGTTTGTATTGTAGTTTGTATTGTTTTCCAGTACAAATATCTAAACATTGTTAAATCAGGATACATTTACTTGAGAAGGAAAACTACTTAAGATATTTATAAAATGTGATCAAATTTAGTATATGCTTAAACACAAAAAATCTGCCAATGTGGTAAGAAAAAGAACCTTTTGTTTTTACTACATTGACAGATTTGCCTTGTTTTAAGTATAACATTTGGCTTTTTAATAACACATCTTTATTGGGTTTATACATTGTATATGCGTTTTTAAATGAATTATTTCCCCAACAAAGAAAAGAAAAGAAAAAAGAAAGTTTAAAGATGCAAAAAGTGTAAATAAAATATGTATGATGGCATATATACATATGATTGTCAGTTTATATCATATGTTCCTCATGTTAATTTAAACACATACTCCATTCTATCACACATCCCAGAGCCTCTTCTATCTCATTTTAATAAAGAAAAAGGTCCAAATACACCTCTTAGATATCATAACATTTGGACTTTTTTTTTTTATTTGATTTTGATATTTTTTTTATAGAACACAAGGCTTTGTAATTTAAGATTTTTTTTAATTTATTTTTTATATTAGTTGTAATAGAAAACAAATAATCTTTTGCGGTGCACATGTAAAAGAGTTGTGCCTACTGATACTGGTGCCTTATGCCTGATGGTTTTGATGAGCAGAATGAGGACATTTGCGATTTTTCTTGTATCCTCTTTAGGAAACTTCAGGTGCACTCGTTGTAAAAAAACATGCTACTGTTCTGTAGCTTGTCAGTCTCAGGATTGGAAAGCTCATCGACATGTCTGCAAAGCTAGCACCCCAGAAGTTGCCAGGTACTAGCAGGGATGTTTTCTCGATATTAGTGTCATTTGCATGTTGGAAGCACAATGTGAAAATATGCCTTTTTTTCAATCAGTGAGAAAACTAAGGAATCCACACCAATGCCAAGTGGAAATGGACTTGGTGGACTTCAAGCTAAGGTATTTCATTGGTTGCTATAGTGACTTAGTCACTAGACAGTTAGTTATTCCGTCTAATTCCTTCATAAGCGGGCATCACTTTTCTTTTCTTTTTTGTTTTTTTTTTTAAAAAAGGAAATCTGTGTTGATGTACAGCCAAAGAGACTGTATCGACGTGATTTGCGCAAGAATGTTGTTTCTAAAGGATCTGAGATGCAGGTACTTTTCAGTTTAGGTCTGTATTGCTTTGTGCCCTATGAACAGATATTGTGCCTCACATGGCATCTTTTTTTCAGGGTACAGTGATTGACCTGAAGAACCCTGGGGAATTTTCCATTCACCTGCAGTCAGTAGAAATGATGGAGTCTCTGAAAAACATCACCAAAGAGCTCCAGAAGGCCTATAGCTCTTCATTTGCTGCTGAGTACAAACCTGAAATTGGGGAGCTCTGTGCTGTAAAATTTTCTCTTGATCGAGTGAGGCAATTTTTTATTTTATTTATTTTTTATTTTAGTTACATTTGTCAGAACCCCAGTGATTACTATTTTTGTGAAATAAGCATTATTGTTCCTGTGTGTCAGTGCACTGCTTAACAGGACAGTGGAATTATCTTTCTAAAAACATAGACTGTAGTGAATATTCCAGGCGTCAGTTTGGTCTTTTTCATGCTGATTTAGAACTGGTATCGAGCTGAGGTTCAGTCAGTCGATGTGGCCCGCAGAGTTACCAGTGTGTTTTACATCGACTTTGGAAATGAGGAGAATGTAACATTTGACAACATAAGGCCTCTCTCTGAGAACATCGATGCTGCACCACCATTTGTGAGTTGTATCACTATTCCATAATACATTATTATTATATTTTAATATTTTGATGATGTCATGCTATTGCCAAAGCTGCTTTTTTGTGTCTGATAGGCTTTGCAGTGTTGTGTTGCTGGGGTAAAGCCTCTGACAGGAAGTTGGACTGGCGAATGCACTATTGCTGTAAGGCAGTTACTTGCTGGAAAGATTCTCACTTTCACAGTGTTGGATATCGTGAATGATGGAACTCTGCTTGCTGTAGATGTTACTCTAAGCACTCTTGGTAGGGCATTCATGGTTCATTGCAGTGGCTGTTTGGAGAGCTTTGCCTGAAACACACGAGACTTAAATAGAAGATCTAAATTTGTTTCACAGGTAAATACATGAGCACTTTCCTGATAGAGCAGGGCTATGCTGTAAAGGAGGACGTTTCTGCCAAACCACAGACTGAACACGACATCAGTGAGTTGCTTCTTTATCTGGTCTTTTTCATTAAATGTTTCACTCCGTTCTTTGTTTTTCACCTCCATCTATTCGCATCCCCCTTCAGATTCATTGATGACGGCATCCTTTGAGAACTTCAAGCGCTTGTCTGGAGGAAAGAATGAGAACTCTGATGCCAGGCCTCCAGAGCCGTTGACTCAGGGAGTGGGTGACACATTCACTGCTGTTGTCACCCACCTCCAGTCTCCCTCAGAGATTCTGTGTCAAAAGCTTGAAAATACGAGTGAGTTTTCTGCAATTCAATTTAAAACAATTTTATCTCAATGTCATTACTATTACTACATGACGTTAGTATACATACATTACCATTGAAAAGTTTGGAGTATTTATTTATTTATTTATTTTGCGTTTAAAAGCTGCGTTTATTGGATCGAAACATAGTAAAAACAATAATACAGTCAATGTGTAATACAATTAATTTCAGAAAATGTATACAACTATATATTAAGTTTATATTTATAAATTCTTCAGTGTCACATGATCCTTCAGAAATCATTGAAATATGCTTATTTGGTGCTCAAGAACCATTTCGTGTTATCCTTGTTAAAACAGTTGTGCTGATTAATATTTGTGGAAACTAATACTTTTTTTTTTCTTTTCTTTTTTTTTTTTAAATAGAAGGAACACCATTTATTTGAAATAGAAATTTTATAAATGTTTCACTATCACTTTTGATCAATTTAATACATCCTTCCTGAATAAATGTGTTAACTTCTTAAATTATGTAAATTTCTATAAAGTTTATATTAAGCTTTGTTGCAATGTTTTGGCACAATTTGTTGTAGTTTTATGCCCTTTTTTTTTTTTTAAATATATGCTGTACTTACAGTAGGCTCATGATGCAATCTTGTATTTAGGTGTAATCCAGCAGTTGCAGGTGAATTTAAGGGAGCACTGCTCAAACACTCCGGCCGGTGAGAACTTCAGACCTGCACCAGGAACTGTCTGCTGCTCACTCTTCTCTGGTCAGTCCAGTCCAGTCAATGTCTTCAGACATTTTTTTTTTTTTCATATTTCTTTTTCCTTTTCGTTTTGATTCATGTACAAATGTCCACACAGTGAAAGGGATTGGGTGCAGTTGAATAATAAAAAAAAAAAAGCAACACATAAATGTGATGTCTTCTGAACTGATCTCCATGTATTACAGAAGACAACCAGTGGTATAGAGCTAAAGTTCTGGCATATTCCTCGGAAGATCGTGTGTGTGTTGGATACATAGACTTTGGTAACTCTGAGGAGGTTGAGTTAAATCGTCTACGACCAATCAGCACAGAGTTGCTGGCTTTGGCAACTCAAGCAATCCCTTGTTCTCTAGCAGGTACAGTACAATGTTTCATTCACCGATTTGTAATTGTGTGCATGCATGCAAATCTGTATGTGCTGAGCCAAAGGTTTGTTTCTTGATTCATTAAAGGGATAGTTCACCCAAAAATGAAAATTCTGTCAATAATTACTCACCTTTACCCTTTTAATATTCATATTGCTCTAGGCATAAAGTCTCCAACAGGCACCTGGTCAGAGGAGGCCATTTTGATGGTGAAACGTCTAGTTTGCAACCGCTTCATTCGGGTTGAGATTCTGGGTAAGAAGGATGGTAGGGCTCTGGTGTCCATGATTGATGAGTCCAGTGACCCTCAAACCAATGCCGCTGAGGTGTTGGTTAACATGGGTTATGCTGCCATTGTAAGTGTGGAGACAGAGAAGCATGAACCAACTCGAGCCTCCTTCCCTGAAATGCCCCGTAAGTGAAGAATAGTTGTAATAACTTTTTTTTTCCCCCGTTTTTTTTTTTTTTTTTTAAATAAAGGATAATTGATTTATATATATATTTTTTACTTTACTCTAGCCCTCAGTCCACCTGTTGTTGAGAAAATGGAGTGGACTTGTGCTGAACTTCCCTTTGATGGCCAAAAAGTGGAGCTGGTAATCAGTAGTCTGAAGAGCCTTGATGAATTCTACTGTTACAACTACAGCAAAGCAGGTGCGGTTGTCCATCAGTATTATTCTTTCTACTTTGTGGGACTCATTACAGATTTGTTTGTAATTAAGTATTTAATTGTGTCTGGCAGATGCACATATCCTGACAGAGCTGTCCTATGAGCTCATGAAGCACTGTGAATCGGAGAGAGCTTCCTTCACCCCCACTGTGGGAGAACCATGTTGTGCTCTCTTCACAGGTGATTACTGACTCATCCTTCAGAAGCAAACACCATGGTTACAGTAAAGCACTTACAATGAAAATAACAGAAACAAACCAAAAAGACACCTTTTCCCTGTATTGAATCAAAACTTTATTTACTGAAACTTGACAGCTGAGACTGTGTACTTAAGATCCTAGATGTTTTGAAAAGTTTGGGGTCAGTATGATTGTTTTAATGCTTTTGAAAAGACTTTTATGCTTAAAGGCTCCATTAGTGTGATCAGAATTACTGTAACAATGGTAATATTGTGTAATATGTTTTCTGTTTCTATAAATGCAATCTATAAATTTATTTAAAATGGAAATAATTTGTAACAGCAATGTACTGTAAAAGTCTTTACTGTCCTTTTTGATTTAAATTGATGCATCCTTGCTAGGGTTGCAGGAGGGTGGAAAATGTCCAGAAAATTTCTGAATCTTTCCAGAAGTTTTGTGAACTTTCTCGGATTTTTTTTTTTTTTTTTTGTAGAAACTTTCAGAAACTTTTGGGAATTTTTAGAAATGTATAGAAGGTTTCCAGATTTTCCACCCCTTTGCAACCCTAATCCTTGCTAAATAAATGAATTTTTCAGGGAAAAAAAAAATTTCAATGTTTTTGCTCCCTGCTTGCAGGAGATGCCCACTGGTACAGGGCCATGGTATTAGAAGTGTGTGGAGAGGGTAAGGCCAGAGTTTATTTTGTGGACTATGGGAACTCCTGTGAGGTGGAGGCAGCACATCTAAAGGCCATCACACCAAACCTGCTCAAACTGCCTTTCCAAGCAATTCGTTGCTGGCTTGCAGGTTTGCTTTCTCTGTTGCTGTTTGTCTATGAATCATTCAAAATGTGTTTTTAAATGATGATGTTTTCCACTCCTTAACTACAGGGATGGATATGGGTTTTTGGGGCCGATGCCGATATTAGGGAGTAAAAAAAATCTGATATCGATATGTGTATGTTATAGTACAGTACCAGTCAAAAGTTTCGACACTTCCCATTCGTGTTTCTAAACCAGGGCTGTCCAAACTCGGTCCTGGAGGGCTGGTGTCCTGTAGAGTTTAGCTCCAACTTGCCTCAACACATCTGCATGGAAGTTTCTAGTATGCCTAGTAAGAGCTTGATTAGCTGCTTCAGGTGTTTAATTAGGGTTGGAGTTAAACTCTGCAGGACACCTCCAGGACCGAGTTTGGACAGCCCTGCTCTAAACTTTTGACTGGTACAATATAGTATATACATAAACAGAATATTATATACATAAACATATATTTTGTAATGATCACTGAAATGTGATCAAACACTTTTAATGATGTGACAAAGATATGTAATGGTATTTAACAGTTTAAGAAACTTTATCCAAAATGAGTCTGACATCAGTGCACTAAACAGTAAACTTCACTGATTATAAATAACTTTAAACACAAACAGAACAAAATATAAGAACATGAGGATTTGTATTTAAATAGTCTTTTTGCAGTTTAATATTCACAGATGCTAGTCTGTATTGCAATTTGATGTGTACTGACTTTTTTCTTTTTTTCCCATCAAAAATATGGCGAATTCTGTGAAAGTCCGCATTATACAGTAAATTCCATTTTTATGACTGGATTCCATCCACGTTTTCTGTATCGTGGAAATCATAGGGCCCTGATAATATAGCAAACAAAGTAATTACACCATTTAAAAGCATTTTATCTGTTATGTTATGTAAAAAAATAAATAAATTCATATCTGTGTTCGTTGTTCATTTTCACCAATGCCGATATATCTGTGACTGGCTCATATCGCCCGATAAAATCGGCAAATGATATATCGGTCAGGCTCTAGTATTCTCAATATGGAAGTATGTATTCTGTATATAAAATTTTAAATGCATTGTACATATGTGTGTGCAGGAGTGGAACCATTGGAGGGTCAATGGACTAAAGAGGCAGTGCATAAGTTTCAGGGTCTTTGTGCTGGTCAGCCGTTGAGTGGCAAAGTGCTGTCCATCACTGAGAAGGGTTATGGGGTGGATCTGGAGGGCTCTGGACAAAGCATTGCTGCTGTGCTAATCTCAGAGCACTTAGCTAAACCTTATGGACAGGTGAAACAGCCTCCAATGCAGCCAGCTAAACCAATCAATCAGACTGAGGATCTGCCCACCCTTAAACACCTTGATCAGAATCCACCTGCTGAAGAGCCTTTGAAAGTGAACAAGGGAGTTGCCAAAGACACAGAAGATTCTACCTCAAGTAAGTTAGCATAACTGAGGCTAAAACCTTTTATATATGCTTTAAGTATCTTATCAAGACCGTTTTGTAATTGCTATTATTAGTACTATGCAAGTCGGTTTTTGTTGTTCTTGTGTATAATTAAATGTTTATGGTCATCTAGTCGGCTCTTTTTCTTTGAACTGGAAGACATTGGAGCTGTCTTGCACTGACACTTTCAAACCGAGGGTGGCAGCGGTGGTCAGCCCTAGTCTCTTTTACATCATGAATCCTGGACAAGGTGTGCACTCATAGTATAGCATTTAAAGCATAAAGTCTAGCTAGAGCAACTGTTACCATGGTTATGTTATCATAACTATCATAGCATGACCATTAGAATAATGATGCTTTATATTCAGCTGTTTTTTGTCCCCCCCCCCCCCCCAGTGAATGTAGAGGGTCTGAAGACTGTTATGACCGATGTTGCGAAGTACTGCAACAAACAGTCAAACCCCAATCAGTGCCACCCTTTACCAGGAGCCGCCTGTTGTGCACAGTTCTCAGGTCAGTTTCACTTTCACCTATGGCTTACTTTTACCAGGTTAAATAGATGGAATTGTCAACTTCTTGGTTAAGCAGGTATTTGTAATAAAACATTCCAAAATAACTCTTTAAAGTAATAGGTAAGGATTCAATGGTTGCTTACTTAAACCAGTCAAATTCAACTCTGATCATTCAGGTGACAAAAATTGGTACCGAGCTGTTGTGCTGGAGGTAACAAGCAAGCATGCTCATGTAATTTATGCCGATTATGGGAACATGGAGACAGTTCCTGTCTCTAGTATCCTTCCCATCACCAAAGAACTTCTCCAGCATCCATTCCAGATCGTCAGATGTGCACTGGCAGGTAAGCCTGCCACCTGAACTCATCTACATGCACAAATCATTGCCAATGTTAAAACCCTTGTAGCTCAGAGGACAGAGTTAGATTTCTTTTTTTTTTTAATTATGTTGAGTCAGGTTGTGATCCTGTTGTTTTTTTGTTTTTTCTTTCCCTTCACAGGTAAAGAGAACTTCCCTACAGTGTGGCCCTCTGAAGTTTTGGAACTCTTTGGGATTCAGTTGAGCGGTGGCGTCCTGGCGTCCCTGCAGGGCTTTGATGGGACCTCCAACCTGCTAAACCTTACCCAGCAGTCTGGTCAGGCTGACAGAGACATTAATTCCATTATCCTTGGAGTTCTGCAGAAAGGACAGAGCAAGGCTAACTCAAAGCCACTTGCCATTGTTGTTGAGGAAAAAAAGGATGTAGATCAGAGGAAGAGACAAACTGTCAGCTCGATCAAGCCCGCGGATCAACCTCAATCTGCAAACGTTGAGAAACCTCACCTGGAAGATCAAGCCCCGCTTTTAAGTGCCAGCTGCAGGCTCGAGAAACCAGGTGAGGAATTAAACATCGAGTAGAATTCATGTTGTCAAGATGTGTATTAATGTAGGTATTTACAGGGCTATTGCAGGAATTTGCCCAGGATCTTTTGCAGTGAAATTGTGACGCACAGGTGCTGTTCCACCTGGTGTTCTCAGCTGTAACGCAAAGGTGTTATTTAAAAGGTGCCTTGTCATCATATCCAGGGGAGCAGTTGTCAAATGTTTATGTCTGATTTCAGAAAACATGTCCAAGACGATGACTGCAGTGGAATGCTCTGAGCCACACAATATTATAAGCACAAAAAGCGGCAATGGTGGGTATTTTCATTTCTGAGACTGAGAGCATTGTAAAAATGGTGACATTTGCAATCAATGACAGTCAAATATTCTGAGTGGTTTAGCCTAGTGCATGACCAACTGCTGGTTTCTTCTTAAGTGGCAACCTTATATACTCGTATGAGCTTTAAAATACAAATGTACGCTTTTGTCAATTTATCTTCATAAGGTTTTTTTTCTTTCTTTCTCTTTCTCTCTCTTCCAGGTCCTCAAACATGCTGCTGTATTGAGCTGAAACAAAAGGTTGGGAAATCTGCAAACATAATTCGTGACTTTTTTTTTTTTAAAGAAAGCAAATGCAAGCCAATATGCATAGTTGAAACACACAGGATTGTCATTTTATTTAGCTTTTAAATATCTTTCCCTCTTTCAGATTGACCACATCGAGAAATTGATTCTCCTCCTCGTGAAACAAGTTGGTGGAACCAAATAGTAACCCATCAAGATCTTCAGTGTCAAGTTCAAAACAAATGGCCACTGCCAGTTTTCTTTTCTTCCTTCAGTTCTTTTTGAGTTAATGTATCAGTGATGTCAAACCATGTTTGTAGTCTTTAAGTCAGCCCTTGAGAAATAGATTTTATACTTAAAGGCATGGGTATTTTTCTTATATTGAACCAACATTGTTGTTGCTGGTGTTTTATTACATATAATGTTCATGCTTTTATTTCTTAAGCCAGTGGAAAAAACTAACTATTAACCGTGAATTATGCAGCACTGCCATTGTTTTCTAGTTCTACATGGTCAGTTTTTTGTTTATCAAAGGCCAGTTTTGTTTGAGTGTGTCTTGATTAAAAAAAAAAAAAAAAACTAGTTTGTTTGAAGTTGTGTTTTTTTGTCCCCCCCCCCCCCCTTTATAGAATATCCAGAATGCTCATTTATTTATTTATTGGTCATCCAAGCCTTAAAAAATGGCAGGGTTTAGCAAAGGAGCAAACCTTTTTAACAGTTGTTCACAATTTATTGTCATTCACTCACCCACATTTCAAACTAGTAAGACAGACTTTCTTCTGTGGAACACAGTCTAGCCACACCATTTGCTTTTATTGTATGAAGAAAGATGCTATGAACGTGAACGACACCTATTCTTAGGCTTTCCATGGAAGAAACGCATGCAATTTTCAATTTTTGTTGAATTATTGTAGTAATTTTATGCAAGAGAAATTGGTGACACTTTTTAATAACTTCATTTTGAGACAGTTTGGGTCTTGGCTTGATTTTTATTTTATTTTTTTATAAAAAGAAGGTTTGTGGAGTGAGTTGAATTGAGGATGAAGTCAGTACGGAAGTAACAGAGCAGAGCACCCTCTCCTGTTCACCACTGAGTTACAGCACTGGAGAGAGACTGACACTTCAGTACCTGCGGCGAGAACAGGACGGTCGTTTCATTGAGAGGTGAGGTGAGACATTTACTCATTAACTATCAGTGTTTTAAACTTTAAATATAATTGTTTGAAGATTTCTCTGAACTAAAGTTTGTCGTTATTCCGAAACTTAAAGCGCAAAATGGTCGGTGCAGCGGCGCAGGAAATCTAAACCTAATTCAAGAGTGTCTCGCGCATTATTACTGTGCTGTAGCTTAATGGATTGCGTCAATAGCTTTAAAATTTTAACAAGTTTAATTAATTTAGGGCCTGAAATTAACGAAGCATATTCGATTCATTTTCCCTGGATTAAATAGACCTCATTACTTAAAAACGTACAGAAAAATATTTAGTCGCGTTGCTTGGAAACAAAGTTACGCGACAATAGAATTAATCAACTGTTTTATTTAAATATTTGTTGTAAAACTGGTTAAATACCTCAACTGTTTAAACAGAATACAAAACGAAAAGAGCAATGTGGGTTTTATTAGACTAAATATTGATGTAAGACTTTAACTTCTGCATGAAAAAATTAGATATGCAAATTGTATCTAAATTACGCTTAATATTTAGCTGATACATTAAAAGATTAGACCGATTCGAGGATGATGCAAATACACCAAATATCTGCAATGCTCTGTAGTGGCTAGTCTGGCTACAAGCGTGGCGTCATTGCACAGGTGAGTCAGATCGTTCTCTTGTTGATAAATTAATGCCAGTGATGCTTCTAAGCAGCAAATGCATTAAAGCAATTTCTCATACTGTAGCCTACTAAGCTATGATTCTAAATGTCTTAAAATTGTTTTCTCACCAATAAAGTGGGGGTGGGGGCTATACAAATGGATTGTCGCAAATTTGTTTTAATAAGTGAGCCTTAAATAGGGAGTAACTCAGAAGGAGCCACCTAAATGTGGTGTCCTTTCATCCTCAGCTTCTCTTCTCATTTACTGTCACTCCTGTGATTATAGGAGAGTCTAGTGTTGCTCAGGTCATTTGCTCCCTACTTAGGGATCAAGCAGCTGCATACACCTGTGTCTTGTCCATTAACAAGCATTGCCTTTTAAGCTCTGCAGTGTCAGGTAATTATATTTAGCATATTTAAAAATATCATACAATGGTATGTAGTTTGTTACTTACACTGAAAACTATTTAATATCATTTTATTTCAGGAAGACATGACAGACATGACATGATCTAGTTAAGGTTATTCGGTAAGATAGGTCATTTTTAAACTGGGGTCCATTAAAATGAAGAAAAATCTTAAGTTAAAAAATATATAGTTACCTTGGGGGTTGTTAAGATGGGGGTTGCTCACACAAGGATGATTGTATTTGGGGGGTCCATAGCTTCTAAAAAATTGAAAAGTTCTGAGTTAAGGCATCTCGGCTTAGGAGTTGTTAATAGATAAAGTAGGAAATAATGAAAAGTGAAAGCTTAGAACAGTGAGGAATGTATGAAATTGGGAATAAAGATGAATTAGGAGAGCAAAGCCAGCGCTCTTACTGGGTTCCTCTGGCCCTAGACAGCTCCACTTGTTGCACAGACCGAGACGGGTTGTTAGTTAAGGTTATCGTATGGCAGGTTTGTGAGGTGCTCTAAGAGTCCAGATGATTATCAGCCTCAAAGAAGGTTCTTTTAAATGGCACCTGAACAAGTGCTGTCTGCTTCCTGCTGTTCATTCACAAGCAGGAAATGCACCTTATCAGGTTGAGATTTTATCAGATTCCCTTCGACAACTGTAGTCCAACTTTCTAAAGGCTCATAAAGAGTCCTGTGTGGCTAAATTGTCCAAAAGTCTCTCTCTCTCAGTTTGCTGGATTTAGTTCTTTACAGAACAGATTCTATCTTTAAGAATGTCAGGTGGCATTCCTAAAGTTTCCTTTCTTGAGTGGTGCTCTGTGGGTATCTTTAGAAGTCCAACCGTGAGTGAGACGATCAAAGAGTGACTTCACGGCTCAGAATTGCCTCAATACTCGCTTCATTTCATTCCAAAACTGATAACCACTCTGCCTGTAAAACTGCTCTTAACACCTGGAACCTGACCAATCAGATACAACAGTGCAGACATAACACACACACACATTTTGCTTGTCTCTCAAACACATTTAAAGAAAAGATTCCACTGAATGCACACTAGCATGAATAGACTTATACTGTTATTTGCTTTTATCAACTACAAAGACTACATTCAGGAAGGTTAGTAAACTTGAAAAAGCCATGATGTGTGTTAGTAGGTGTCTTTAAGTTGCGTTATGGATGTCTATGATTCCTTCAATTTCTGTAAAATTGTACTCAACAGGTAGCCTACAGAAGTCCAGGGCTTGGTATGATTTTTTAAAAATGTTTTTGAAAGAAGCCACTTATGCTCACCAAGGCTGCATTATTGCATTAAAAAACAGCCATATTTGCGATTTAAAATAATTTTCTATTTCAGTATATTTTATAATGTAATTTATTCCTGTGATGGCAAAGCTGAATTTTCAGTAGCCATTCCTCCAGTCTTCAGTGTCACATGATACTAAAGAAATCATTCTAATATTCTTATCAATGTTTAAAAGAAGTTGTGCATTTATTTGAAATAGAAATTTTTTGTAATTTTAGAAATGTATTTACTGTCAATTCAGTCCATTTAATGCATCCTTTCTGAATAAAATATTAAATTATTTTTTTCCAAAAAATTGTGCTGATCTCAAACTTTTGAATATGTCATCCTGTGGCTAATGCATAATTCATTTGCAAATAAGTAGATAATTCTGGTAGTCTGAGCATGAGCCAGTTCTTTTTTCCTTTTTTTTTTTTTTTTTTTTTTTTAACAGTGTTGTTTTGGATGGTTGTCGGTTTGACTTTGATTGCAGAGCAGAACAAGTAGGCGTTGAGATTAAATCCAGTGACCCATAGCGGTGAATAATTCTCCTGTCTGGTGCTGCCAGTTGGCATTTGTCAACATGTTTAATTTAATAATAAAGTTTGGCTCTTAAAGATGTGAACTTTGACCTTAGCTCTGGGAATGTGGCACAGGAGGATTTTGTGACTGCAGGGAGACTTAATCTGAGATGAACAGTATCATGCTGTTTTCTCCACACATCACTGGGCTCTCCCTCCACTTTTCTCAAAACACAGACGGGTAAATGATTAGTCTGATGTGACGACAGTTTGACTGGCTTAGACTTGAGCTCGCTTGCTATCAGGAGGACAGCTTGGAACAATGTTTGGGGCCCTGTAATGCCTACTCATTAGGCTCAGTGAACAGGCCACCCATAAAGAGTTTGTCATGAGTTCTTGAGTTGTAGTGATGGCCTTGACTTCTGTCAGTCATTTTAAAATATGTAAGGGTGCAGACTTCATAGTCCACTGCTACCTGAGTCCCTCAACCATTAGTTGGTTGTGTTTGATCTCAAAATAGCCCTCAGACTGGCTCTTTCCCATCCTAAGTTCCTTGCTTGTCTGACCAGTGCCCCAGAGGGCCAATAAAAATTGCTGCCCCACTAACCTCAAGCCCATCAACTCATGAGTGAAATTCCAAGAAATCTTTCTCTCCCAAAATTGTTTTCCCCGATAGTCTCACTCACAGCTACTTTTCTCTTTGTTAGCATTCTCAAGACCTTTTTTTATGTACACTTGCTCAGTAGTTGGCCTCTTCAAAGTCTTCCTGCAAGACTCTTTTCCTCAGTTTTAATTGATTCTTGTTTTGTTCACATTTCAGGGCTTAAAAATGTCCTCTAGTAGCCGGTTGCATCTCCTTCTTATGCTCCTGTTTGTTCAAGGTAAGAAGAGGTGACTGAGTACTTGCCATTCTGAAACACTAAATTTTATTTATTTTATTTTTTATTTTATATCTTTGCAAAGTACAGAGATTTGAATCATATATTTCTTAATCTTTAATTGTGCAATAAATGTTTTATGCTTATTGACTTTAGATAGATATATATATATATATATATATATATATATATATATATATATATATATATATATATATATATATATATAAGAATATAGGAAATACATTGGTCTGTCATGAAGGCCGATAGGTTCTAACTCAATTTGATATAATCGCATTATTATTCACATGGTGCAGCTTGATTGGTTTCTTTCGGATCAGTAGCCTTGCTGCTTAACATTCAAATACTCCACCAGTGCTTGCTGTAGCAGTTGCAGCACGCTTCAGAAACTCTCCACCTTCCCCAGCTCCACCTGTATAGATCTGCTACAGAGTAATTTAATCTGTTATATATATGAGGTAATTTCATGTACTGTATGTTATATTAGCAGCAGCAGTATTTCTTACATGCGGTAACTAAAAATAAAACAAAATAACTAAAAATATAATAAAATACCTACCTACATAATACTATTATTGTTAGAAATTGCAACAATATAAAAATAGAAATATAATACATTTATACATTTAAAATTTTAATTAAAACAATAAGTAAACAATAAATAAACAATAATATCCTGGCCAGAGGAGAACTGGCCCTCCCACTGAGTCTGGTTTCTCCCAAGGTTTCTTTCTCCATTCTGTCACAGAGGGAGTTTTGGTTCCTTGCCGCTGTCACCTCTGGCTTGCTCAGTTGGGGACACTTAATTTCTAGCAATTATGGTCCATTTGATTTCACAGATACTATTTAAACTAAACTGAGCTAGACAATGACATCTCTGAATTCAATAATGAAATGCCCTTAACTGAAAATTGAGTGTTTAATCTTATTATTATACATTACTGACACTCTATCCTCCAATTTGATACTGTTAAGTGCTTTGACACAATCTGTATTGTTAAAAGCGCTATATAAATAAAGGTGACTTGACTTGACATGCTCACAGAAGCATGTCTGTGGATATATTGACAGTAGCAAGTTTCTGCAACAGCAGCAGCAGCGTAGCAGATCTGTTCTGCCATGACCAAACACATTGACATTGCCATGTACATTTCCATTCTAAACTCTCTGAGAGTTGTAATGACCGAAATAATTAATTATAGCCCTCAACTAGGAAATTCAGCCAGATGTTTGTTACTCAACAAGCACATTAAAGGGATAGTTCACCCAAAAATGAAAATTCTGTCATTTACTCACCCTCATGTAGTTTCAGACCTGTATGAGTGTCTTTGTTCTGCTGAACACAAAGGAAGATATTCTGAAGAATGTAGGAAACAGAGCAGTTTTGGGGCACCATTGACTTAGTTTTTTTTTTAAAAAAATTTCTTTCCTACTATGGAAGTCAATGGTGCCCCAAAACTGTCTGGTTACAAACTTTCTTCAAAATATCTTCTTTTGTTTTTCGGCAGAACAAAAAAATTCATACAGGTTTGGAACTACTTGAGGGTGAGTAAATGAGGACAGAATTTTCATTTTTGGGTGAACTATCCCTTTAACTTCTACAGTATTTGCCCTGTGAGGAATAGGTTTTATCAGACTAATAGATGTGAAGATGTTGTAATGATTTTGTTTATAATATTTAATTTTTACATTATTATTATTATTATTATTATTATTATTATATTTTGTTGGCTGTCCTGCTGAGGCCTCTAAACTTTTCTGTGACCGTATATATTTTGTTGGAACGTGGAGTTTCTGAATTGAGATCTACCCATGTGTTCCTCAAGAATTTTCCCATTACGTTCCTGGACATAGGCCATACATCTGACAAGGGATTTAGTCCTTCAGTCTGCTTAAATCAGGCGATAAAATGTCTCCTGGTTCCACAGTGCAGCCTGTCAGAGAGGATCACAGCAGGGTTTGAGGGGAGATTCACTGTGACCTAGTACAAGTTGGCTTGTTCAGAGCCATACATCATTGATGCTAGTCATCTATCATGTGAAAAAATCCTAGAAATCCCCTTTCCAGAGTTATCAGTCCTTTCCTTTGAATTTTTTTTTTTTTTTAATTTCCTAATTTCCTTTAGAAATAGTAAATGAAATAGAATTATCCTTTAATTTTTTTTTTTTAAAATAATTTTTTTTGCTCTATTTCATATTTTTTTCTGGAATTCTTGTGAGATTAGCAGTGACTCCAGATCTGTATTCACCTCCACCGTCAGTGGAATTAACCCATTAACATTTTGTGGCCTCATAATTTTTCCCTGACACCCCCAACCCCTCATCCCCCATGGGATCCTGCAGGTTTCTTAGGCCAAGGCCTGTTACCATGGCAAGGCGCTGAGAGCGGCCCTCCTCATGATGCCATGAGTGTTAGGAGACAATAGCACATGATTAAAATATGTGATTCCCAAGCGCACTCCACTCTGCAGGAGCGTTACGCAGGGACTTCACTCTCGTCTCTGCCCTGGGCTGTTCACATGGCCCCTGCTTCTCAATCAGTGATTGTATGCATGAGAGAGCACGTCGCTCTGAACCCTGCTCACTCAAGTGGCAAACACAGGCCAGGACAGCCTGACCATTCTCTTCACATCCAGTGGGTGTTGCTGGAATGCCAGTCGTTCTGAATTACTCCCCTCTGAAGGATGTTTAGTGAGTTTCATGTGGAGCTGTGTCTTAGGGCCAGAGGTCAGCTCAGTTATCTAGGAGTTGTGCTCAAATGACTCATTTGTGTAAGCTGGTGTTGACTTTGACAGTGCCTGAGGGAGTACCTGGGTCAGTAACACCAAAAACATGTCCAGGTCACATTTCACCTGAAAACGGTTTAAGGACCATTCAGCTTTTTTGTGCTGTATTGTAATGCATTATTTTCATGACAATTGACCATATTTTTATTATTGTTATTATTTGTTTGTTTGTGTATTACGTGTGATTCTTGTAACACTTTTTAGCAAAACTGTTAGTTAACTTTTTTAAAAAATATTAATAAAATAAGCATAATTAATCATAGGCAGCAGTATAAGAAATACTATTTATGATTTGTAAATACTAATGATAATATAATTATTTTTTTTCCTGTTACAGCAGTGACGATTTTTTTTTATTTGTTTATTTATTTATTTTTGCATTGACAGTACAAGGATTAGGGTTGGTGCTTACTGGTTTTAAAATAACCTTAATGATCCTAAAAATTAGTTGATTTTGTTTGTGTGTGTGTGCACTTCCAATGAGAGAACCAAAATGTCATTGTGCAGCTGTGCAATGACAATAAAGGTATTCTATTCTATTCTATTCCAACCTAAATAGGCTGTTTTTAACCTTTTTAAAAATGTGTCTATTTTTTTATTTGATTTTTGGGTGAAATATGACCCATTCTTGGCCAGTTTTATAAACTTTGAAAACTATTTTTAATTAATATTAATATAATATAAAATTTATATTTTTAAAATTATTATTTATATGTATATATATATCTACTATCTACTAACGACTGTATCTCTTTCTTTATAGTTTGGTCCATTTCCTCTGTGCAGGAAATGCAGACGGATCTTGAAACCATTATGAAGATAAATGCTGCTGGAGAAAGTGAGTGTTGACATTTTTTTTCTTTCTCAGTCATAAAATCAAATTAAACATTTACAAAGCAGCTCTGTAGTGTAGATGGACAGCATTGAAAGTATTTCTAGAATAGAAGAATTCATGTCTGTATAAAGAACCACTGATCTACTGCCAATGGGTTTCCATATAAATGTGTGAGAGAGTAACCTGTGTTTACTTGTAAAGAGAGGGTTTAGTTTCATGTTGAACATCTGAGGGTATGACTCTTCAGAGACACAGAGAGAGTTTGTGTGTTTCCTTACCTATAATTTAGGGACAAAATTGCCCCCAGACGTTGTCTTCTAGAAATTATATTTAGTGTTACATAAAAACAATAGAAGTCTATGTTGTGTTCTCATATGCACAACTGAAAGTGTGCATGTGCTGTTACAGACAGCGGCATGCCATCTCTGTCTAATCACCTTCTTTATGTCAGGCGGCGGGTTCTAACATGACAGCTACATGGATTATAATTTAGCCGGTTGACTAGCACAAACTTGCTGTAATGTGTTTGTGAGTATTTATCTCTGCTAGAACATGCCACAGGTGACCTTTGAGCTGTTTAAGTGCGTCAAATACAGGCCAGTGTTTATGTGAACATGTTGCTGTTTTGCACCGCCATTGTGTTGTTCCATGTGCCATTGGGTTAATCAGTCTGGACTTTCATAGGCTAATACTATACATTAGTCATCATTCAGTAGCTAAAGATGGAGTTCAGATGGGTAAGCTTTGTGTTTTCTCCTGTGTGTGTTCAGTGATGCAGTGCTCCGCAGCGATGGATATTCTCTTTGTGATGGATAGCTCTTACAGCGTTGGAAAAGGAGGATTTGAACGGTCCCGCCACTATGTGTTGAAGCTGTGTGAGGCTCTCGATGTCAGCACAGACAAGGTCAGATTGCATAAACTCAGATTAAGGGAAAAGTTCTCCCAAAATTCAAAAATTTTCATTATTTACTTACCCTTGTGTAGTTTTAACTGACTATGCTATTATGCAACTCTTGCTTTTTATAGTGATCAGGCTCGAACAAGAATAAAAAACACCAAAAAGCACTTATATTCTATTTTTATTGTACATTTTTTAAAATATAGTGTATTAACATTGTTAATGACAAAGCGCCATTGTTTTTGCATATGAAAACCAAATGTGAAGTATGTCCAATAATAGTGAATAATGACTGTTTTTTAGTATTTATTTTCACATAAAGGAATAACACACAGGTCATATAAATTATAGTTTTTGATCTTTTCTTTTTCTTCCTATTTTTTTAAGTATGTTTTGGAAAATGACAGCCATTGGTCTCTACCAAAAATAGCATACAGGATTGGAACTACATGAGGGTGAACCAGCCTTAAAAACATTTGGTGTAGAAAAAAAATTCACTAAGAAAAACAAATAAGAACAAAGAAATTACAAGTAACACGTGAAATTGTGAAGTATTATTAAGACTGAAATAGTATGTTCTTCTAAAACACTGTGTTCCTTTAAATTTTGTATGGCTTCTCTTCAACTTCTGGTATCATTATGTTCCGTCCTTTTCCTGTTTAAACTGTGTTTGAACTGCTTTCTCTGTTTTGGGCAGGTGAGAGTTGGCTTGATTCAGTTTGGTTCCACACCCAAGCTGGAAATCAGTCTAGACTCTTACAAGAGCAAAGAGGAGCTGAAGAAAAAGATGAAGAAAATCCACTATAGGTACAGAGATTAGTGTTATTGTGTGTCTTTTAGGCCTTAGCACTTCCTTTGAAGGATGAGAAATACCTCACTCTATTTTATATCTTGGAGATTTTGTCAACACAGGCATGGGGGACTTGTGTTTACATTACACTCTCAACATGTGTGTGCAAGTGCGCTGTGCCATGATAGACGTCATGATGAGGTTGAATTAATGGTTTTTGTGGTGAAGAGTGTGCAAGGATCTGTAATGACTAGTAGCTGAATTACACTCTGAGCGCACAGCTGGTCTGAACCTCATCACCCAGTCAGGACATACCACATCTCCCTCGACAGGCTGTGAAATTACCGTTTCAGATTCCCACTCTATGAAAATATCACCACTTGTCTGTCTAGCTGAACAACTGTGAGTGAAGATGATGGAGAGAAGCCCAGCTGTGCACATGTCTGCATCTCAACTGGCACTCAGTCAGTATCCCTGTAGGATATAGGAGATCATGTATTTCAGCACAGGATAAAGGAGTATTGTCAGTAGGTGATAGTGAAAAATGTAGCTGTTATTCACTAGTCACTCATGAAACTGTATTTTGTACATGCATACATAAAAAAATAAATGAATAAATAAATATTCCGTTCATATGACCTTAATCTCATTTCTGCAATGAGAAAAAATAAAAAATAATAAATTATGTATAATATTTAAAATTTTATTGTATCAGTTGTTTTACTTTTATGCTTATTCAAAAAACAACACAAAAGGTGAATTACATCAGTAATCAGTAATATTGTTAAAATATTGAAAATATTGTGTATATGTAAAAATATAAATATAAAATATATAAATATATTTAATAAAAAAAATAATACATTTTATTGTAGCTTTATTTTGGAAAATGATGCAAAATACAGTTTCATGACTTTAGTTTTTTATATTTATATAATATTCTGTATATTATATATTTAGGGAAAATGCTTTTCATTTTGCGTTTTTATCTGCTGTCTATTACAGATGCTTTAATTACAAAATAATATTATCAGTATAACAGTGTACAACAATTTCTGATCTTCTGTATAAAGGAATTCACATGGTCAGTGACGCAAATTTTCTTGTTTAATTGGTGACCTTGAAATAGTGCAGAATCTTAAATATTATTTCATTTTGCATCATTTTTCTTTGATTTACATTTTCCACATATCCTAAAACCATCAAATCCTTTATTACTGGCTTTAAATTTGATTTTGAATCCCAAAGTTTTAGACACCCATTCTATGTCAGAAAAAACAAGTGAGATAATCATTCTTTACATTGTGATTTGGTTGCAGTTCTTAAATCAGTTTCTTAATCAACTGGCTAGCTAACTGTTAACTCCAATTTATGTATCAAGTGTTAGTTTATGAAGTTCAGAGAATGCATTAACACTAGAACGAAGTCAGGCAGAGTTTGAATCAACCCAAAGATAAAGTATCAGCCAGTGTGAATCTGAGAATGCTGTAATTGGTTTAGGTTTCATCATGAGGGGTGCATTAAGGACACAGAGCAGTGAAGGGAACTAAAGGCTTCTGTGTTATCCTAAGACTTCTGAGGGGCCGCTCTAGTTAAATTAATAAGAGATCAGTGCAGTGCAGAGATCAGATTCATTGTGCAGTATTGACTGTGGTGCTTTGAGTATCTAATTTACTGTTCTCCACAGTGGAGGTGTGACAAGCCACAAAGCTCAGTAAAAAGACTGGAATATCATTTCACAGTGATATGTGGCAGTAGTTCATTTTGATATTCTAGGCTCTCAGTTTTATGTCTTAAAGATGCTTTATGTATAAAATTAGTCTGTCTCTTTCTCTCGCTCAGAGGTGGAAGCACACAGACAGGTCTGGCTCTGAAGTTGGTTCTGAGGAAGGGGTTTTCCGGCGGACGCAATTCCACAGTGCCACGCGTCATCATCCTCTTATCTGACGGAAAGTCCCAGGGGGCAGTGCAGCTGGCTGCCTCGGAGCTCAAGCTGTCTGGAGTGACTCTGTTTGCCGTGGGGATCCGTTACCCCAGGTAACACAAAACATTTGCAGTCACGTTAATAACGAAATAAAACCCTCACATCTCTAATTCCCTGCTTCACAAAATCTGTCAAGAACATCTCCGGGTCATATTTCAACCTAAATTCATTTTTCACAAAATAAAATATTATATTTTGCTTACAGGAAATGAAGCCTGTAAGATATTTTGATGTGACATTATTTTCATGACAATTAAACATTTTCTCACCTCATATTTATTCACTAATATTAAGGTATTATTATTGTAATATATTATTAAGGTATTATTATTGTACATTTCAGTGCTTTTTTGTTTGTGATTGTTCTGAAGCATTTTTCAGGGACAGGTGCTTTCATACTGTGAATGTTTTCAGCTCTATTAGTCAGTGAACCGATTTGCTGACAGCTCTCAGACACAGTAGTGTCTCACTGACAGGTGTGTTATTGTACACTAAAAGGCTGTTGACAGCCTGGATGTGTGTTGTCGCTGTTGGTTATCCTGCAGATAGCATAATTCCTGTGTTTTCTCTTTACTTTGAGGCTTTATGGCAGCTTCCCAACAGGTGCAGGAGGAAGAGGGAATATTAGTGGATAAACTCACCTTAATAGCCGTATCTAACAGCTGGGAATGTAGCAGTAGTGTGTTTGGGTGAATTACTGTGACGTTTAGATAAATGAAACCCCTCAGAGTTCTTGCAGCACCATATGCTCTGACATCTCGAAATTTATCGGCAAAATTTTACCGCACCATATGTCCTGTAATATAAATCTGGAATTGACTATGTGACTTACACAAGTGTTCAAAGTTTGAGGTCTTAAGCAGTGCAACTGTTTTCAACAATAGGAAATGTTTGAGCAGCAAATCAGCACAAATTCAGCTGTCATCGCAGGAATAAATTACATTTTAACACATAATTAAATTGAAAACAGTTATTTATTTTGCTTTTCAAAATGCATATTAGCTGCTAAATCATGCCTTGTCTTTCTCTCCTAAGATGGGAAGAGCTCCGTGATTTGGCGAGCAGTCCTTCGGACACTCATGTGTTCTTCGCGGAGCACTTCAGTGATGCTGTAAACGGAGTATTCACCACCCTCACCACCTCATCTGTCTGCACTGCCGTTCCTTCAGGTAAAAAAAAACTCACCTGTGACTCAACCAGCAGCACCATTTGGGTTTACGAACAGCGAGTAACGTTTCCTGCACTGTGAAATTTGCAGGGTGTAAAGTGGAGTCTTACCCGTGTGTTCAGAAAACCCTGGAGACAGTCAAAGAGCTTCAGGGAAACTTCATGTGCTGGAAGGGGTCCAAGGGATACTCAACATACACATCCCTCTGCCCTCATTACAGGTAAAGGGAGCAAAACACAATGGTCTTGACATGCTTTTGGCCTAATTGAAGGGACTATACTATGTGTACTAGCAAAATACACATTCTGACTCCACTACACACCAGCATGGATCATTAGTCACAGAGATGCCTCAGGTCTGAGCTTATGTTTGTATTATATCACATTATGGGTTTTTGTTCTTTTGAAGTGTCCCAGGCTCATATTTAAGTTTCATGGCCTGAGGTGAAACTTAAAGGAGATCATTAGTAGAATCATATGACATGAAACTGGTTTCATGTGGTTTTACAAAACCTTTGACACAAAATTAGTAAATTAAAAATAAATAAATGGTTGTTTTATTATTATTATTATTATTATTATTATTATTATTATTAATTTTGAAATTTCATGGCCTGAAGTAAAACAAAGTTCATTAACAGAAATTTGTGGATTGAAACTGGTTTTCGCATTACAGGTATAACAAAGTTTACAGGCAACACCCTGTTGTCTGTCACAGAACTATATGTCCAGGTAAGAGCTAACAATCAGAATATTGAATAATGAATATTTAATTCCATAATCATTAGAATTTGATTAACATTAACGATCCCATCTCTCTTTAGACCCCTGTGACTCTCAGCCCTGTAAGAATGGTGGGATGTGTATATCTGAGGGACTGGATAAGCACCGCTGTGAGTGTCCTGCGGGCTATGGCAGTGACCCCAATTGTGGTGAGTTCACATTCATGTGCTTCTCTTCCCACACTCCTCAGCATCTAATGAGCTGTTCCAGCCTCACATTCTCTGTGAGATGTGTGTGTTTTGTTTTGGTGGGTTTGGTTGGATTGTATATGTGTGTGTGTGTGTGGGTGGGAGTTATCATAAACAGCTCATGGTCTCACGTTACAGTGGGGGTCAGTTTTCGGGCTGGGTCATGGCTGACTGAAATACACCTCGGAGGTCTTATGTCCCTCAGATGGAAGAGACACTCTAATTATGAGCTAATACCACTCTGTTCTCATCTCCAAATGTCCTTTAAGTCAGAAACCTTGTAAACGTGTTGCCTTGTGGAGTGAAATGCAAACATGAAATTAATTTCTTTAAAAAAAACTAAACTTTATGATCGATATACATATTGAACAATACTGCCAAAGCGTCAATACACACAACAAAATCAGTTAAAAAAAGACATTAATAAAATAATATTTTTTATATGCATATTTATTTTTTATGCCAAAACATCTACACACCACACAATCAGTGACTAAAAAAAGAAAAGATTAATTATAAATATTAATTTTAAAAGTTATTACTATTTATTTAAAAAGTTATTACAATGATTCTACTACTAATAATAATTATTATATTTTTCTTTATTATTGCTATTGTTACAAATTATGAATAAAAATAAGGTTATATAATGTTAGAGCCTTTTTTTTTTTTTTTTTTTTTACCTGTCAGCATAACATGGTCCCCGTTGCAACATATACTTACTATGAACTGTAAAGTGACCAACCACATATATTTTTTAATGTTCTATATATGTTCTATTTATAAATCTAACAGTGATGATAGTAATAATAGTGCCACAGCAGTCTCCAAAAACAATCATACAAAACCATAAAAGTAGCATAAAATGTGTGTAGACTTGGTTCTGACCACACAAACGTATTTTCAAGATGGGGGAAGTTTCCTAAATGAGATTCAGAGATAGAAGGTGTCATCAGTCCCCATGAATTCCATTGTAACACTGACATAGAATCCTCCGGCCAATCAGAATGTGATGACAAACATAACCTCCTTCTGTCAGTCAGTGTGAATGACATCACAGGCAGGGGTTAGATCAGATGACCTCACTTAACCGCAGAGTGAAAGATGGACCTTTTGTTTGTTTATGCTGTTCGTAAATGCATTTTTGCATGTGTTAATGGATGGAGCGTAGAGCCCATATGCACTTCTCCTGTAACAATGTTGTGTCTCACATGATCATAACTAAACTCTAAAATAAACATGAGATAATGCAGAAGTGGTATGTTAAGCATGTTCTTTAGATCTGAGAATGGAATCCAAATGGATGTCAATCAGAGCGGCTCTTAACCATATCCTCTTTTTCCAGCTCCCATTCTGAGTTTTGACTGCTCCGTAGATGTGCTCTTCCTGGTCGAGGGCTCCTCTGCACTTACTCTGGAGGGTTTCTTGCGCTTTAAGTCCTTCCTGAAGCGTTTCATGCAGACCGTACTGAGTTCAGACACCCCTGTGAAGATGGGGTTGGCCCAGTTTGGAAGTGACGTGAAGATAGAAGCCAAAATCGGGGAGCACAGAGACCCGGCAAAGCTGATCCAGGCTGTTGAGGGCATGCAATATCGGGGTGGGCAGGCCAAGGCTGGAAATGCCCTTCGATACATCACGCGCCACGGCTTCCAGAGCGCACCCGTGTTCGCTGACGTTCAGGACGACCTGCCGCGAGTGGTAGTGCTGCTCACGGGAACGTCGTCTGTGGACCCTGTGGTGGAGCCAGCGAAGTACGCACGGGACAGGGAGATCTTCATCATCGGTGTAGCGCCAGACGGGATGAGAGCTGAAATAAACAACATCACGGCAAACCCCCAGCGCACCATCACATACCAGTCACCTGACAGATTGAGCGCAAAGATCCCAGAGCTAAGAGCTAAAATTTGCAGTGTCGACAACCAGGGTAGAGATCTAAACAGTTCTTCACTTTAACCACTGTAAAGTCCTCAAAAATGCTTATCTGAGATTGTTGTTCCTCAAGGAATAGTTCACTCAGAATTATGATTTCATCATTCTGGTGTCAGTCTATATTTTATTTCTTAAGTGGAAAAAAATGAAATGTTTAGCAGAATGTACAAGCTGCGTTTTCCATCCAATTTAAGCGAAAAGTGCCAAAAAGGACAAAAAGCACCATAAAAGTAGTTTGTACAACTAGTATTAATCTCATCTACAAACTTACTGACAAAAATGTACATTAACAAAGAGTTACATGAAGATGAAAATGTGAACCATTGTCATTGATCTTATACAAAACTTACCTCTGACAAAAACGAAGAGACAAAATTACCTCAATACACTAAATTAATGCTCTGACAGAGGTTTTTGTATAAGAAAAATGTAATGTTTTAAATAATTCAGTCATAATCAGTAATGTCTGGGACTGACCTGCTTACGCTGCCTGAATGTGAAGTTTCTTGAGGAAATGCAAAGGTTTTGTGAGTGAACTCAAAGTTTCTCAGGGGAAAGCAAAACTTGTGTAAAAATTGTATTAATATTGATGGTAACTGTGAGTGAAGGCAAAGTTTTAAGAGGGAGTGCAAATGTTTTGTGATTGAATGCAAAGTTACTAAGATGAAAATTTAGTTACTAGTTACTAAGTTTAAGTTACTAGTGAAAAGTAACTGTGAGCAAAGGCAAAAGTTTTGCAATGGAATGCAAAGGTTTCTTGGGGAAACAAAATAACTTTTGCGAAAGAAAAAAAAAAGGCTGAAGCATTGGAATATTTATTTCTCAAGTCCTTTTTTATTATTATGTCCCTTTAGGAGCCAGTACACAACACGCATGTAAACTTAATATTACTACTTGCATCTGCACAAGATGCAAATTCTTAGGGGAACCTGAAGGTATGCATTAATCCGGATGTGTAAATCATGTTCTGAATACACTCTTAGCATAACAATGTACTAAAATATGACAATGAATATTTAAAGCAGGGTTTCCCAAACAGATAAGTTTTTGGAGGTAAACTATTCCTTTTAGTTTGGTAATGATTTTTAACTATTATACTAAAGCTCTTTTTGTCTTCGCTAGGCTGTCTGGGTCAAGCTTTGGACCTTGTTTTTGTGTTGGATGCCTCCAGTGGTGTAGGAAAGGACAACTTCGTCCACCTTCAAGACTTTGTTCGGAGCACCTCAGTGCAGTTTGACATCAATCGGGATGTGGCTCAGGTGGGACTGGTAGTTTATGGGAGGCGGCCCGTCACGGTCTTTGACCTGGACAAGTATGACTCGGGCTCCGCTGTGCTGAAGGCAGTGGGAGACGCTGCTTTTCTGGGTGGGAAGGCCTCTACAGGTTCAGCCCTGCTCCATGTGCTCTCCCAAAGCCTGACGGTGGGGAAAGGAGCACGGCCTGGAGTCAACAAGGCCATGGTGGTTCTGACTGATGGGACGAGTGCAGAAGATGCAGCTGTGCCTGCCCAGAAGATCCGGGATAGCGGAGTGTCAGTGTTTGTAATCGGCATCGGGAACATACAGCAGGAGGTTCTCTTCCGCATCGCCGGCTCTGAAGATCACATGATCTCTGTACCTTCATATGATGACCTGAAATACTCTGAGGATGTGCTGGTACAGATGGTGTGTGCAGGTAACAAACAGAATGATATTCCTCTTTGAAAGCATTTTTCATCTCTGATGTATTTATATTCTTGTGTTGCTCTTTGTAACTTGATCCTCTTTCTACAGACGTGAAGAAACCTGTTAACCTGTGCAATCCAAACCCCTGTATGAATGATGGCATCTGTGTGCTGCTCAACGGCAGCTACCGCTGTGATTGCAATGGTTGGAAGGGTCCACACTGCGAAACACGTCAGTACCAGTAAATCTTAATTAGTTTTTGGACAATAGTGGGTAGTTGATAAATATAGGAGTTTTCATTCAAGCTTTTTGCATTTTTAGGTTACTTTAGGTTACAGATGAGACAGTAATGTGGTTGTGCCACAGGCAAACAGAGTTCAGTTCCTGGTCCTTTCCCATCCTGTCCCCTCTGTCTCTAACTTCACTTCCTATCCAATCTAACTACTTCGTTATCTAAATAAAGGCAAAAAAGGGGCAAAAATGTATAAATATTCCAAGATATCTCAATTTATTCGTGAGATTTCTTTTAAGTATTTAGTTTTTCTTAAAGTAGTGTATATACACTACCCTTAAGTAAGTTGTTGTTGTTTTTTTAAAGAAATTAATACTTTTGTTCATCAAAAGTGACAGTTAAGATACAGTTGTTACAGGTGAGTTCAGATAAATGCTGTTCTTTTGAACTTTCTATTCATCAAAAAATTTGTCAGTTTCACAAAAATTAAGCAGCATAACTATTTTCAACATTGACAATAATAAGAAATGTTTCTTGAGCACCAAATCAGCATATTAGAATGATTTCTGAAAGATCGTGTGAAACTTAAGACTGGAGCAATTGCTAATGAAAAGTATACAAATAATATTTCATAATATTACTGTTTGACTGTAATTTATCAAATCAGTGCAGCTTTGGTGAGCATAATCCCAAACCCAATCCTTTACCAATCCAAAACTTTTAAATGGTAGTTTATACATTTTATTTCCATGCTTTATAAAATGAAAACGAATAAATAAATACCAAGTAATCAAGATGTATTATCTGAAAACAAGTATTATTTTTCACCTAATTTTAGTTGTTTTATGGTTAGATTGGTTTAGTTATTTTTGTTTTGTTAAGAAACTGATTGCAGTGTAAATCCTGATTATTTAAACCATCTCATGAACATGATGTAACATGGCTTCACACATCTGTTTATGTCAGTGCTCAATATGATTTGTTTATTTTTTCTATGCCCGCCGGATGGGTCATAATTTTGGTGTTTTCAGAATGGACAAGGGGTTGGCAGGGTGTGTTTAAGTGTTTTGATTTGTGTTTCTGTGAACTTGTTTTTCAGGAAGCAGAGAGCAGCCATCCAGAGGAGATCTTCCTAAACCTGCAGGCCTGAGGCGCCGTCAGCACAACAGTGAAAAAGAGCTGCTGCAACGCTATAAGCAGCACCGCAGGAGACACGCATCCCCAGCACATCACAGATAAAGAAGAAGAACATACATAGACAGAGATACAGCTCAGTGATGTGAGTTAGAAATCATTCTAAATTCACATCGACTTAAGATCCTGATGAACACGCAGGTGACTCTTCAAACGGGATATGTATCTATTTCATGAATTTTGTAAATGCTATTAGTGACTTAAGGATTTTTTTCATTTTTTTATTTGTGGTCAATCTTAAGGGGTTTGATGCTGTTTGTATAGTTTATTCAGCACTGAAAACCCTTTATGAATATATATATATATATATATATATATATATATTCTGTCTGAGATTTGGACCTGCTTGTCATATTGAAAACTCCTTGTTACATAAAGCCTCATGTTAGAGGCTTACGTTTTTGAGCATATTTATTTTGTATTAACTACAGTGGTATGTTCGTCAATTGCAAAGCTATTAAATTTTTTCCAGAACTTTGAGTCTAACTCAAATACTTTATAGTGTTGTTTTGGTGCCACCTACTGGAGAAAATGCAGTTTGTAATTTCAAAGCAGGATGCCTTGTGCTCAACTATTGGTTTTGCATAAACATGAACTGTTGTCAGTACAAACTTTTATTTGAATAAAAAGTGCATGTTTCAGCTAGCGTACAGTAACAAATCAAAAACACTGAACGGATATGTAATATATATTCACATCTTGGTTACCAGCATACATGAACCAAGCTACAATGTACCAGATGTACCAAATGGCTGATTTACGAATTTTTGAATCTAAATGTTTTGATCTAAAAATAGTGGTTCTTGAAGCTCGCCTAACTGTTTTTGGTCTCTTGTCAAGCTTGTGAAACATCCATCAAATAATGCGCACACCACTGGAAGAGTTATTTCAGTTATTCTCCTCCTTTTTCTTATATAAAATTGACTTGAATAGATTTAAAATCTATTGTTGTCCAGTGGCGTTATTTGGCAGGGAACAGAAAATATTGTCTTGGATCAGCTGCCTGCATGTACCCAGTACCATCTCAACCTCTGAATGCAGAGAAGCAGGGACGAGTAGAACGTGATGTTTCAGAGGGGCGGAGTCTGCAGGTCATTGGACACACCCTCTCTCTCTCCCTCCCTGCTTGAAGCATTTGCCTTAGCAGTCCTTTGAGCTTTGGCTAAAAAGTTCATTTGTGCTCTCTGTTCCCTTCCGCTAGGTTGTGGATTTTTTCTCCCATTCCTGCAGAGAGAGAATGACATAACACAGGAATATATTTTTAAAAATGGCTGAATACACAGATAGTAATACCATTAGACCTTTGCATAACCATATTCATATACCCACTGTTATATACAGGTGCTGGTCATATAATTAGAATATCATTAATTAGAATATAATGATCATTAGAATATAATTTTCTGAGATACTGAATTTGGGGTTTTCATTAGTTGTCAGTTATAATCATCAAAATTAAAAGCAATAAACACTTGAAATATATCAGTCTGTGTGGAATGAATGTATACATTATACAAGTTTCACTTTTTGAATGGAATTAGTGAAATAAATCAACTTTTTGATGATATTCTATATGACCAGCACCAGTATACACTACTGTTCAACTGTTTAGGGGAAATTAAGAATTCTCGGCAAGAATGCGTTCATTTGATCAAAAGTGGCAGTAAAGATATTAACATAGTTACAAAAAAAATGATTTCAAATAAATGCTGTTCTTTTGAACTTTATCAAAGAATAATGAAAAATAGCTGCTGAAAATTCAGCTTTGCCATCAGTGAATACATTTTCTTTTTTTAGTAAAACATGATAGTTATGTTATTTTGTAGTAATATATTTCACAGTATTACTGTTTTTACTGTATTTTTGACCAAATAAATGCAACCTTGATGAGAATAGGAGTCTTATGTCAAAAACATTTAAAATTCTTACCAACCAAAAACCTTTAAATGGTAGTGTATATATTGCTATTCACATGGTAGTTTAATGTACTTCAAAGAATGCAATGGAATTACAACGGTGCATGTCCAAAAATCATGTTAATTAGTACTTTTCTGTGCATAGTTGCTTTGATTGAGAAACGTATTAAATGTTATCAAAAAGCTAAGCTCTCTGTTAGGACTATGGATGCATAAGTGGACTCTGACCTTGGCCTTCTGCAGAACGTTTCCTTTGCCGGATGCCATGATGGACAGGGGTCTGTTCTTCAGAGCTGTGGCGGAGTTGACGGGTGAATCTCCATTGTTGGTGGTGCTGGTGGGTGGATTTGGAGCAGGGCTGGATACAGGTGCCATCTTGGGCTAGAATACACAACAATATAATCAGCTAGACTTGTGTTGCTCAAAAAAAGTATAATTATTAAAAAAAACTGCAATTTTGTTTTTAACTCTACTGAATATTTCCACCTAGTATGCTTATGTCAGGTAAGCAGATCCTTTGGTTTTGCAACAGATTATACACTATTCAGAAGATTGAGTAGGTATGTTTTTTTTTGTTTGTTTTTTTGTTTTTTAATTTTTTGCCTTTATTTGATCAAAAACACAACAGTAAAAACAGTAATATTGTGAAATATTATTACAATTCAAAATAACTGTTTCTGTTTTTATATATTTTAAATTCTATATTATATTTTAAAATTCTGATTTGCTGTCGTCATACTAACCGTTGAAGTTTCCAGTAGACTGCTATCTACAGTGGTGCCCAGTGTAAAGGGTCCAGCTTCCACTTTTCTCAAATTCTCCTTCACCTCCATCAGGCTAAGCTCCACCTCCACTCGCCGACGCTCCGCCTCACGACACGTCTCCTCCATCTGCTTCAGACAAGCCTCCAGAGAGGCCTGCTGAGTAGGGTCTATATGAGCCATAATCAAAAGCATTTATTAACATTTTACTTTTAGAGTGACATTGTGGTGTTATGGCATGTCAGAACTAACAAGTAATATATAAAAACAATTGCAACTTGAAAATAGAAAGAAAACACAAAGTTGAAACACCATCAAAACTACTGCTTTTAACACATGGGCATTTCCAAACATGACCAGTAGGTGGCGCTGCAGTACCTTGGCAGGAGCTCAGCTCTTCTTTCACCTCTCGTCTGTCTTTCCTCAGTGTGGCCAGAGTGTTTTTAACCTCCTCTCTCTCTCGCTCCAGCCGGTCTCTCTCGTCGGTGTAACGCCGCACATCGGCTTCCGTCCTGTTCTTCCCTAATTTCACCTCAACTGACCCTGGGCCTGCTAAACAGGAGGGAATGTGTAGGAGCTTTGAGTCATGACCTACATTCACATACTGAAGGTATGCACACTTGAGTGCATGGCTAGGAAAAGCACAGCAGGGTAAATAAATAAAAGTTTTGTAGGTCTGTTTTACAATTGACAGCCCTCACCTGCTGGAGACAACTTTAGTTTATCGAGAAATTTATCTGTGCTGGCGGCTCTTCCTCTGGAGGTGGGCGGACTCTGGGGCGTCTGTGCAGACGTATGGGGTAGGGTTTGGGTTTGGGATGGCATTGAGGTGGGAGAGGCCCTCTTTTGGTTTTCCTGACTGAGGAAACTGATTCTTTGAGTCTGGATGTGCAGATTGGGGGCTGGAGAGGGGTCTGTGTCCACTCTAGGAGCAACAGGTGGAGGATCGAGGTTCTCTGTGCTGCTTGGTAATGAGGTTTCACTTGTTTCGTCCTGTTTTAGAAAACAATAGTATAGAAGGTTTTAAACATTTGTATTAAAATATTTGTATATTTAGACTGCTGTTCCAAAGTTTGGGATCAGTAAGATTTTTTCATGTTTTTTAAAGAAGATCTAATAACATGTATTTTCCATTTTAAAATTGTTAACCTCTTTAGGGTGTAGCTGATCATCCTGGGGAGCAGCTGAGGGACTGAGCTCTGTCTGTGCGGTGTTGGACGTCTGAGGTGACACTCTGCCCGAGCTCGTGTGCAGGAAGGAGCGAACCGGGATCAGATCCAGATACACTCTGTCCTTCCCATTCTCCTCGCTGCTTGCTGTTCCCTCCTCACTGCCATTCTGAACCTCTTGAACCTCCTACAGCCGGAGAAAGCAACAGTATCAGAGAAACATTATTGAAGTTGGACGGCCTGCAGGGTTACAAAAACACAACACTGTCACAGCAATGACTTCCTGTCACTCGTATTATTTTTGGCGGAATGCTTAGTGAATCTTCCACTGTCCTGAGTCTGTGACTCAGAATAAGGAAGGAAGGAAGGAAGGAAAGGACGTGACGTGTGGCCAAGTATGGTGACCCGTACTCAGAATTTGTGCTCTGCATTTAACCCATCCAAGTGCGCGCACACACACACACACACACACACACACACACATACACATACATACACACCGTGAACACACACCCGGAGCAGTGGGCAGCCAATGCTGCAGCGCCCGGGGAGCAGTTGGGGGTTTGGTGCCTTGCTCAAGGGTCTCACCTCAGTCGTGGTATTGAGGGTGGAGAGAGCGCTGGATATTCACTCCCCCCACCGACAATCCCTGCCGGACCTGAGACTCGAACTCGCAACCTTCGGGTTACAAGTCCGACTCTCTATCCATTAGGATTAATAAACACAGCTGCGTGAAAGTGGGTGCTGTAGATTAATGACAAAAGCATGGCAAGGGTGTCTCACCCACCTCCTGTTCGTTCTCTGTGGATGGCACATCATCGTATATGTCATCACAGGTATGAGGGTCTGACGGAGGGCTGTCTGTGTATGTGTTGGGCTCTGAGTACCTCCTCTGCATTAGACTGACAAACACAAACAAATCAGGCTCCAAAAAAGCAAACAAACCTATCACGACTATGAATATAATTCATAAGTAACGTGCCAATTTTATGGTGTATTTGTGTTTTATGGTATATTTTATTTCATTTTGTCTGTTTACAGTCTCACCCTCAAGGCTATTGTTCAAATTTTCTCCTTTTGTACACCATGGAAGAAACCCATGCAGGTTTGTCAAAATGTTCATTTTTGTGTGAATACTTTTTTTTTTTTTTTTTTTTTAATAACAACTGATGTACATGAAGTAACTTACTACATGGACGTCTTGGCAGCATTGACAATACTGGATATTCTCTCAGAGTTCACATAGTCGTAGGTGAGATCTTCTGGGTCTGTTTTGGTGCCTGTCTGTGACAGTATGAGCCCAAGCCAGTGGCCCATATCAGCAGAGGACTTAGCCTGAGAGGAAAGAGGAGGATATTTAATCATTGATACGCCCTGAGATATTTATATATCTTCACGGGTGCAGCTAGGCCTGGTACAATTCTCTGCCAAAAAAAAAAAGTTAGTTTGCCACTGACTTCATTCTGGCCTGAAGATGGCAGTCACGCTGAAGTTTATATTGAGTCCTCACTATCCCATGAAGTAATTTTGAGAAGTTACCATTTTGTCCCCTCAGTCTTTGTTTACTGAGAAGTGTCTGACTGAAAACTGATGATAAACAACTCAAGAATGAGGGCAGGAAAAGTTTATGAGCCGTACTGTAATTCAAAGAAATACAAATACACTAGCATTCAAAAGTCTGGGGTCCTTACATTTTTTTAAAAAGAATTTTATACTTTTATTCAGCAAAGGTGCACTTAATTTGCATAAAAGTAACATAAAATATGTATTTTCAGAAGATTATTATAAAATATTTCTATTTCAGATCAATATTCTCTTTCAAGAAAAGCTATTTATCAAAAAATGCATCACAGTCTCTGCAAAAACATTAAGCAGCACAGCTGTTTTCAACATACTATAGATAATAATAAGAAATGTTTCTTAAGCACCAAATCAGCATATTAAAATGTTTTTATGAAGGATCATGTGACACTGAAGACTGGAGTAATGGCTGCTGAAAATTCAGCTTTACCATCACAGGAATACATTACATTTTATAAATATTAAAATAGAAATCAGTTATTTTAAGTTGTAAAAATATTTCACAATATTAGTGTTTTTTTCTATATTTTTGGTCAAATAAATGCAGCTTGGTGAGCACAAGGGACTTCTTTAAAAAAAAAGACTCTACTAAATCTAACCAACCCAAACTTTTGAACAGTAGTGTATATAATTTGGAAGTGTCCATTATTTGTTTAGCACATAAAAAAATTAGCTGTGAAACACACAAAGATATATACACCAGAACTGAATGAAAGAGAGGGGAGTTCTCAGAAATCTCATTCAGGCTGTTGGACTGATGCCAGAATACATGAAGGCATCAGACAGTGAGACTGGGAAAAACAGTGGCTCATCATGAGAGTGTAAAAACTTACTAATCATTGACCTCTGGTTTACTGTAACAAACAACTGTCTAATACAGATGTTATACACCACAAACTTTGGAAGATATTCAGAGTTTGGTTTGAGTGAGCAAGCAAGATGACAAGCTGTATATAACTATTTTCTGTTTGCTTCCTGTCTGTGAAATATTATTATTGTTGGATGGACATAAATTTACAAAATCTAAACACATTTCCACTCATGTTTTCAGTGTTTTCATTATGACTGTTCATGATGAGTTTTTGCTGTGCTATTATATACTTTATTATTTCCCAAAGATCTCTTTCAGATCTCTAAACTGCACATAGAAACCAAATGAACTGTGGCTGAATTTACAGGTCAATCAGACAATCTCTTCCTAAGTGGGTGGAATAAGCTGCACAGTCATGCGTCTTGCAATGCAGGACTAGTTAGTGATGAACTTTCACCTCTCTTTACTCACTTCTAGGGTTGCGAGCTCCTCTCCATCGATTTGGATGCGGAATGAGTACAGGTGCTCAGGGCTGGGGTCTGGCAGGACCATGCACCCCTCCAGAGCCACTGGCTGCTGGGACACTTTGCTCTTGCTTTTGTCGTTGTAGATCCAAAGCTGCCTGTCCCTCACTGAGCACCACCTGCTTCTCCAATGGGTGTTCACCAGGACGTTTAAGTAGCCTGGAACAAAGAGAAGGTGATGAAAATGATAGGTTTTGTGGAATTTTTTAAAACTTGTCAACTAATAATACTGATGATTGGTTACCTGATGTATCCACAGTCTTCTCTGGACTTTCCAAAGAGGAAACCTTCTTTTTTCCAATGTTCATAAGGTTACTAAACTTGCCGTATTTCTTCTTAACTAAAGTTTAAAATGACAATTGAAAGGTAAATATTAAATACATAATTACAATGATACAGCTAGTACAGTAATATTGTGAAATATAACAATTTAAAATGTAATTTATTGCAGCCTGTTGATGTCACAAATTTAGTTGATTGCCTCATTTCTAATTATCATGATGCATTTTTATTCTTATATCAATGTATTTCCATTGAAAATAAAGGGTATACAAAGTTATTAACTGTATTTGTATTGATGCTGCAGTCAAGTCTGCAACTTACAGTACAGCTGTTCATGTTGGTTCATGGTTAAGCAACATTCTGAGGTGACAAGCACCTTCAACTCTACCAGTTTAGATAACTTCAAGTCACTTCCAATGTAGTCAAGCAAACGGACACCTAAAAGAATAGCTGCAATGGTCCACTCTCACCATCTTTGTTCTCCAGGTTTTCTGCGTGACTGTCTGTGCTGCTGCCACTCTCAGATGCCACTGAATATCTCTCACTTTGCTCACCCTGCCAGAAAGAGCAGAACTTATAAGCTTAACATGATACAGAGACTACTTTATGAAAAATCCACCCAAAATTGGACAGAGTTCATACATAAATCATTCAGAGAATAAACCCCAATCTATCATACCTTAGTACAGATGAGTGTTGGAGAGTCAGTTACATCAGTAGATCCTGTAGTATTCTTCGGACTAATTTCTTGAATAACCTTGAATAAAGATGAAAGGCTATAAACAATGTCTGCACAAACAGAACACTGATGATTCATCTATATGGGCCAGACCCCATTGACCCTCACCTTTAGCCATTGTTCAGCCTGCTCTTTGCTCTGCAGTCCTAGAACGATGGCTTCTCCACCCAGTGGGGTTATTTTTAGCTTGTGTTCTTTCCTCTTAGTTTGTTTCTCTTTGTAGACAACACTGCAGCCCAGCAGACTGATATCCAGCAGTGGAGTCTGATCCTTTGAGCTTTTGTAGCACTGAACACAGTAGCATTAAAAAAAAAAAAATCACACACTGAATATTTTAATTAAATATAATTCATAATAGAGCTTTATTAAAAAATTGTGGATATTCCATTTGTCACAATATCCTAGGGAGCACAGAGACACAGAACAAGGAGTTCACAAAAACAAGAGGCTTTAATCCAACAGGGAAACAAAGAGCACAGGCAAGGAAGACATTCAAGGACCAACAAAACTAACTGAAGGGACTGGGGCTTTTAAAGACAGGGTAACGAGGGAACTAAGGGGACACACCTGGGAACAAATTAAACAATCAACATGAGGGAGAAACTGGGTCACGGGGAACACATGGGGAGCAAAACACACACACAGGTCCATGATCCTGACACCACTAGTGCTAGTAAATGTCAACATAAAACATTTTTGTAGCAAAAATATTGTGATTCACAATAATTGCATGAACTGATAAAATGTACAGCTTCAATGCAGTTTAAGTCAGCATCTGGCAAATGCATAAATGCAAATGTTTGATGCAAAACATTTGCATCCCATTTTGATTTTTTTCCACTGAAAATTGATTCAATCATGAAAAGTTCCATGAGAGATGGTTGAAGGGGAGAGCTTTTTCAAGGTCTTTAAGAGGTTTTGGTGGCACCATCCAAATAATGTCATTTTAGGGGTGATTAAAGATAACAAAAAGACAAACTTTCATGCACAGGTAGACCATGTAATGTGCATTAAGAAAGTAAATATGGTCATTTTTTATTTATGTTGACTAAATTGTCTGTTTGAAGGACATATTAAAGTTAAAAGCAAACATTTAAGTAAATAATTACTACTAGTATTAGTAATACATGTAAACATTCTGTGTAAACCTTCATATCACAGATCAGCTGTGGGTGGGAAATGGGTGTCACTGACATAAGCAATGATGTCACATACCAAGAGACGATGTTCGCGAATGACACACAGCTGTTTGGCCCACTGGCCGAGCCACTTCTTCCTCCAGAGGAAGGCACAGATGCGCGCATCTTTCATTAGCTCGATGGATGCCTCAGGAGACGGCCACTGGTGCTGCGCAGTGGACTTACCCTTCGTCACTTCTTCCTCATCATAGGACTCATATGAACTGCTCACTGGTTCTGTATCGTCTGTAAATGCGAAATGTGAGAAATATCAATAAGCAAAGGAGGCGGGGCCGGTCTGATTGTTCATTGCCGGTGCACTGCGATAAAAGAAAGTATAATCCTCTAAATAGCAAGTAATTCCCAACAAATTCTGTTGAATTTAGCATTGTGTGAGAGAATAGTTCACTCAGTTTTTCAGTCCTGTGTGAGTTTCTTCCATGGAAAACAAAAGGAACGAGATGAGGATTAGTAAATCATGATGGGGGGAATGATTGTTTTTTAACTGGTTTGTCTAGATAGTTTAGTCTAGATAAAAGGTATTTCTGAGAGCTTTGGGGCACAGAGAAGTGAAAGTACATCATGAATATGGGAGGCATGCTCTTAAGCAAGCAAGCACATGCAAAGTCAGCAGCCTTAAGCCTGGATGCATTAAACAATGAGGTTTTCTCAGAGCCGTACACTTCACCGCAGCCTATAAAGTTAGTGCTGTTTGATTGTTTTTCTCTCTTGATGTACACTGAGAGAAACAGAGATAGATACCCTGAGTGATCACAGCATAGACCACACTGTCTGAAGCTTCTATGCGCTTCCTGACCCCTGTGATGATGGCAAAGCACCCAAAATCTACAGAAACACAGGAGGACAATAAAAGGGGAAACGCAATAAGGGAGGAAGAGAAAAAAAGATCAGGTGAGAAGCTGTAGATAGTGAAACCTTATGTGGCTTACATGTCACATGAAAGAAACAGGAAGAGTAAATAAGTGCATTTGATGCATGAGAAATGTTCATTAGTATTGCATAAACTCAATACTGATATTTTGGGGCTGCACTAAATATTTGTGTCTTGTGGTTTTTATGCAACCAGCAGCATCACTGCTTGTATTATTTTAGGGTTTCATCACTGTCAAAACATATCCAACTAGAAATTCACTTCACTCATCCTAAACCATGAGGTTTGGATTGATATCAGCTGCCGAAACAAGTGCCGAAACATCAGATTTTGGCCATGCACAGCCCTTGTGTGTTGATATTACACAGCACAGCTGCATGCTAATGCCTCTGTATCCTTTGACCAAGAAGAGACGTCATCTGCTGAAGAATATTGTAAATGATTGTCCCCTCGCTGGGCTGAACTCTGCAACCCCAGCCAAATGCCCCATCACTGTTGGCCCCATTTCCTGGGCTCACGGTCAATGTTCCGTCACTGTGTGTCCAGAGCCAGA